>JAHFWJ010000035.1:0-291726 GCA_028555115.1 Himalopsyche japonica | reverse complement strand
GGAACTCATTTTACAGTTGACAAGCATTGTACTGAGGGCAATATATTTTTTTTATTTAGAAATATACAAATACAAAATACTGTTGTTGTAAATAAAAGTGTCAAAAAGTCTCAAGAAAATAAAGGGACATGCACTTAAGTCAAAAATCACTTCACACTATGTCAAAAATGTACTGTAAACATTTCAAGAGTAATATTTAATATGATTACTGAAAAAAGTTAACTA
Organism: Himalopsyche japonica; assembly: GCA_028555115.1. Taxonomy (NCBI): domain Eukaryota; kingdom Metazoa; phylum Arthropoda; class Insecta; order Trichoptera; family Rhyacophilidae; genus Himalopsyche; species Himalopsyche japonica. The sequence continues at coordinate 291,501 of JAHFWJ010000035.1, read as the reverse complement.
ATGAGATTGAATGAATGTTTGCGAAAGTAAAAATGTTACCCAATCCAAAAGGATGAAACTTAAAAAATTTAAAGTTTCGTACTTGTTTACGTGAGTAATAAGTTGCTGTGTTTAGATGCGACGGAAACGGTTTAAGCGAAATGTATTAAAGTGTTTTCAACTTAAGAATGTCATTTAATCTTAAATATTTTTTAATATAAGCAAATTTTTTTTTTACAAAAAGTACAAAGTTCGTATAAAATTATATTTTTATCTTAGGAAATATTTACTTAAGGTGACCTTTAAATTTCTTTGTCACTGTATATTAAAAATTAATAATTCATTTGGGCTGTTAAAAAAAACTATTTGTTGGTAATAACTAACTAACCATTAAAACAAAACCATTTTCATGTTTCATTTCTTGTCCAATGCTAGTTTGGTTTTATTTAATTAGCATTACAGATTTCGAAGAAATATTGAAGCTTTCAGTTGAAATAAAACTCTTCTGAAATTTTAATATAATACATATTTACAATATCTTCATATTGGGGTTGGTGAAATAAAACTTCATTTGAAAATCATTTTTCGAATATATTTGTTCAAGAAAAACTAAAATATAATTTTTAAATATAAAAATTTTACAATAATTGTTGTATAAATATTGTGGTATGAAAAATAAATTTACGATGTGAAAAAAATCTTTTTTTGCAGTTAATTATGAATATCAACAAATTGAACTAATAAGAATTAACTATATCAGAATATTTTCAAACTTATCTTAAACTTAACTTAAAAAAGCTTGTCGATACAAATTGATCAAATTCACTCATTCCAGTACAAATCTAGTAAAATAGTTTTGAGTAGTAAAAAAATAGAGAACACATAATTAGTTACTGTTTTTTTATATGAAATATTATATAATAATATAAACTGCTAATACCTGTTGCAGATAGTGTGGAAAGTCACTTTTTGTTTACAGGTGCGTTCTTTTTGATAGAAAATGTGGGTCGTTTGATAAAATGCCAGGATACTTATTGTATATTGTATATAAAGTATTGAATTTCTTTTAGTTACATATAAGACTTGGTTCTGAAGTTCTTTTACAGCAACTGAATGAATTAAAGAAATGCATTTTTTCAATTGAAAACAACAAAGATAAATGTTTCATTTTTATGAAATAGAGAAAAAAATATTAAACGAATCTACTATAAATTTAATAATGACAACCGAACAATATACATTTTTATACAGAAATATTACATTTTCCATTGCTTAAGGTCAAGTTGTTTTAATTATTTTAAGGTTACATGGAAGGTGTCGTTATGCATTCTTTGATTTTAGAATCACACTTTTTAAGCCCCGATAACAACAACAAAAATATATTAAAATACTCTGTAATAAACTTGATCGCCAAAGTCGATAAAATAAATTAAACTAAAACAAACACAATAGAATTTTTATTATCAATTTTTTCGCTACTAACTCTTTGACCGTCCAATTGCGGTTTTAAATTATATGTATCAAAATGTTAGATTCTATCCATATATTTTATTACTTTTCACGATCAAGTAATCACTTTAGATTTGTAAAATTTTGAATTTTTTGCTTTAGTTATTTTTGCTATTATAATTAATCACACAGAATTATCCACAAGAGAGTCCAGAACAATAAGCAATCGCCAGGTTTTGACTATAATATTTATTGTAAACTAACACAAATGATGACTAATTCGTAAAATAAACTGACTTTTTAAGAGATGCTTTGATTATGTTTCTAAGACATTAAAATTAAATGTTTTAAATATGACTAAGATAACAATTACAATTGTTGAAACAAAATAAACACCTCAGTTAACGATTATATAGCTCTTATAGTTAAAAATCAACTCTCGTCGTTTCAATTATGTATGTTATATGTGTGAGATTGGTCTTGAAACAATCGCCCTCCAAAAGATATCTGTTATTGAAAAATGATAAAAAAAATAGTTATAGTAAAATGTTTAAATATTTTTAAACGAAAATTGACAGTCTGTTAAAGTATGTTAGTTCCAATAGGTTCCCACAGAACGCATCGATAAATAAATGATAAGCGAGTACTTATCTCTCCCTGTAAACATATTTTTACATCTTCAGCGATACTGTTTATTGGAATTCGGGTAACAGAACGTGACAAATGTTTTAGATTTTCTACAGAGTTGACATGACAAATGTTTTTGACATGACATTTGAAAACAAAAATAAATCATTCAAGACATTTTAAAATATAACGTGATTTTTATTGAATAATAAAATTTGAATATGTTAAACGATTAGAGCTTGGAGAGAATTTATATGATAAAAAATGAAAAACACGTAGATTTTCTTTGTTTTGCTTCGTTTTACTATGAAGAGCCATTATAAACCCTCTTTGATACAATTCTATGAATAAGCAATAAAATTTTAGTGGGCGTTCGAGGACTTATTTCACAGTCAAATTATAACATATTATATTAACGACTTAACGAATTTCAAACTTTCTGTTTTTTTGTCTAAAAATAATCTGAGAAACTTTTGATGAAATAAAATATTTTTATCTTGATTGAAATAACTTTCAAAAAATTTAAGCTTTGCAATTCAAAGTCTCTATAAGTTGATTCTTTTTGAATATATTATATCCACATTCATTGTAAAAGTTTGCATACTAACGAAGAAAAAATACCCGATTGATATTTTAATTATTTCATAATTAATTCTCACACAATGATGAGCAATACGATTTTATTTTTAAAAATACATGGCTTATATAAACAGCACCTATTGATTTTATGTAAAGCTGTCAAGAATAGGATTTTGTATTGTGTGCAGCGAAGTGTTATAAAATTTTTTAAAGGCTCCTCACTTGAGAGTATGGAAGCCTTTTTGTGTCACTTGCTACACAAAGATGTAAGCTTTCATACAAACCAGTTATTCTAAACTCTCTTTTCGTGTTATTTTATTGCTATCTTCACATGACATATAACCTCTAACATTATGGAAATGCTTAACACATTTATCTGTATAAGTCTATTTTTAACTCATACCACGACGATGCACAAACATTTTTAGTAACTGCAATCGGTACGCATAAAAAAATGATGACAAAAATAATATTATTAAAAAAAACAAAAACAATTTAAATTTATAAAATTATGAGAAAACTATATTTTTCTATTGTTTGATGTTTTAAGATTTTTTTTTAATAACAAGCTTTTAAACCAGAAATATTATGCATGACGTTCTCATTTGTAAGCGAGCTTTCGTTTGTAAAACACATGGGCGTAAATCTCGCTAATGAGTTTAACCCTTTACACGCCTTATTGCTTACAGCTACTTTTGCGGACACCATACAACATTCAATACATATCAATTAAAATTAATTTCAGTAAACCCATTGACGATATTGAAACAATGTCAACCAATATGAAATGATGATCGTTCATTTGAGTCGTAAGTAAATGGCTGAAAGTTAATAAGCCCAATCCTGTGCTTTGTGATAGTATCATAGTAATTAATATTACATAATATTGCATGGTTATAATTAACTGTGGTCACGTTATTATGGCAACAAATTTAGTATTATCGCATAACGTGTTCAATTCGTCGACATAATATGCTTTTGAAGTAAATTAATTTGGGTTATAGAATATAAGTTGTTGAAACGTTTTTTGATTTTTTACACATGTACGTATTTGAAATATTAAAGGGTATCTTTTTCTCTTTTATGAAGCATACGGCCTTTTTATAAAAGTATCTTAACAGATGTTTCCTACCAGTTGCTCAACCTCTCATTTTACAAAGAGTAAAATGATGTAATAGATACAGCTAGAACAAGATAAGTAGTAAACTTTCCGTTCTTGTTACGCTCCCCTTCTCCCGTTTTGAGAAATTATGGATGTAAAAATATAAAGACGTCACAAACAGGTATTTCTTTTGACTTAAATTGATAACTCTTGATCTGAAAGATGGAAAAAAAATCTGTTTTTACTAGAATTTACCCCTGTAATACTCGTCACGAAAGTCAAAACCGTTTAACGGGTGGACTATGCGGACCCGGACCACAGATATTAAAACGAACTAATTTTTCTGTCAATTCTCTTGCATTTAAGTTGTAGAATGTTTGAAGATGTCGAAAGTTGAATCCCGGGTTTTTAGAGACAAAACATGCGGACTCGTACAAAGTTTTATTTATTAAAATTTGATGTTGAAATTTTATCAAACACCTGTGGTTGAGATATCTTCAATTACTTCATAAATCTTCCGTAAAGTAAAATTCTGATTTTGTTGTAAAATCAACTTTAACGTTTTATAAAAAAAAACAATTTTTTCATTTTGAAAGAACTTCAAAGGTTCTATTTTTTAAAAATATATTATCACCATACATTAATTTAAAACGTGAACAAAATAAGCTTGCTCCGTATCAATGTAAATTTCTATTGTGATTTCAAAATTATCGTTCCTGTTTCAACATTAACAAGATAAGAAAAAAAGCCGTTTCATAATCTGATCGTTTTGGCTTAATTGGTAAAACGATCTAGAATTTTATACTTTCATTAAATGTCTTAACATTCTATTCACCAACCGTGAACTTTAAAACTCCGAAGGTTTGCTCCAATTAAAAATAATAAAGGACGAAATTGACTCGTTAAGTTTCTAGGAGTTGAACACATTAATTTGAGTTAATTTGGGAAGAAAATACTTGCGTATACTAAACAAAATTAATGTTAAAATTTACTAAATAATAACCAAACATCCCTTCTACGCCGTTGGTTACTTAATGTTGTAAATATTTTACGAATTTAATATTCCTTTATTAAATAAATTGAATGCACACTTTATAAATTGGCGTGAGAGTTTGCTTTGTCTTGGGCGAAGATAAATGGTAAAACTATCAATTTAATGCTCTCTGTTGTATTACGTCATTCAGCCAACCAATGTGTATTTTTGAATAAATCTTTCTTAAATGTATCTTTGATACTTTTTATTCGATTTTTTCTCTAAATCATATTTATTAACCTTTTTGACGTTCATATTTTCTATTTCCATATTTTTTCTTGTATAGTTTGTTTTTTGTATCGTCACAACATTCGCAGACACAATATATACGAAACAACTGTAATGCGACAGATTATCAAAGTATAATAGTTACACTATAGAACATATTCACGAAAAAATTTCAATGTGAAATATGCAATTGGACAAAAAACAACGATTACAGAATAATAATAAAAAACATATCACTGTTATACATAAAAAAGAATTAAACAATATTGTTTGCTTATTTCCTGACAGTTTAGAGAACCAATTTATTTTCACAATATCATTTTATAGGAATAAAAGAAAGTATCCAAAAATACTTGAGTATTCTATCGAATTTATATATCATTTTGTTGTGTGACTCTTCAGTCTATCCGTGCTCAGTTAAAAACAAAATTCTCAATGTATTATGTGTATTACCAAATAATAAAATTCTTTGACTAATTCATTTTTATGTTTTTTAAAAAAGTCAGATAATATACACAAGTATGGCAAAATACGCATATAATCAGCAAACCAACACACTTTCTGTTTATTATCACACATTTTACTAAGTATAAATATAATTTTTAAAGTGGTTCTAAAATATTTTGAAATACATAATGATAAGCATCTTCACAAAAATTGAAAACGTTGACATTAAAAATGAAAATTTATGCTCTTAATATACTCGTTTATGGATTTTGAAAGCTTACTAGCTCTGCACCCAAGCAACGTACGCAAAAATGCTACATTACGACTTAAAAATAATAGCTAATAAAATGTATTCATAAAAAATCTTAATAAAAGAATATGTATCTGAAAAAGCCCATAAAATTCATTTTACTTGATATATCAGGTTTCAAAATATTATACACTAGTCCGTTTAAGTGTACCATTACGATTTTTATTTTAACTCTTTAAGCTTATTCCGTATAAGAAAGCAAACACCTGGTTTGAATTTACATACACGATCTTTCGTCTCGAAAGATGGCCAATATTCTTGTTTTTATCTTAATTTTTTATCGTAAACAACTGCAATTTTCTTACCTCTCAGTATTCAATGTTGAAATAAAAAATGAGTATTGTATTATTCAAAATATAAAGTTTTTATGAAAATATTTGAGATCATTTAACATACTAGTATTAAAAACCATTATAATTCTTATGGGTATTTTTTAAAATACTTTTAGACTTTTATTCAGTTCGCCAATTCATTTTTATGTTAACAAGTTACTTTATCTAACTGATTGTTTTAAAGTTTGCTTTCATGCTTAAAAAGTGACATTTCTACAATTTTAAGAAAATGTTGTATCAAGCTTCTGTATGATATCCTGAACGAAGTTATTTATGACGCATATATAAGGTCAATACAAATCATCAACAAGATAAAATACTTTTGTGTGTTGTGAACAGCTGCATTTTTGTTGTAAATAAATAAATGCAAAAACATATTATGTAAGTTTGTGTAATATTTTCAGGAATATTTAAAAATCAATGATTTCCATAAATTGTAGTCATTTATATCTTTATTGAAAGAAGTATATACAGCAGTGAATATTTCATAATATATATGATATTTTTAAGTGAAACAGCCAAGCTCATCTTAAAAACCTTATTATAATTATGTGAGATTGCTTAGCACGATACATTTTTGTATACCACAAAGTCATTCACAACTACGCTCATCTTATGAAAAAGTAACAGCATTTTTTGGCAATTAAATAATTTAGAAAATTTCGTACTTTTTGTAGATCCTGTAGAAAGCTACACAGGCATTGCGAATGAAATATATGTATTGAAGAGTTATCATAGTTGAATTTAAATTGTAAATAATACTTCTAAAGCGTTAATATTACAAAGTTATTGCCTCAGGCAGTCATCAAAGTATAATCTGAATAAGGTGGATTCAACTCATAAAATTCATCAACAACCCCCATGCGTAAGGGGTTTAGTAAAGCATACAACAGAAAACACATAACATTTATATTACATTAAAAACATGTTTTATGTTCAATGAATACAAAATACGGCAACGGAATTTTACGCCATTAAACATCTGTGTCATGAATAAAATATGTTTGCAGTCCTTTGTTTGAGTAATAGATTATTTGGGGGTTTATTATACCATTGTATATATAATTTTATATTTATATTGTGATGATTTTTATTGTCTTCAACAAAATTAAATTTACCTTTACTGGTAACCGGCAATCTTCGGCGCTTCCTGATACACTGTTCTCTATGTGAAATGAGATGCGCATTAATAAAATTAGGTAAACAACAATATGGATACAATCACACAAATACAAGATTAAATGTAAGCATGTATTAAATTATAGATTTTAAATATATGAATTTACTGTGGGTTTTTCATATTTTATTCCAGTTCATCATTCCTATCCATACCCAACGTGAAGCATGTAGATTTATAAAATAAATACTGAACATAAGTTTTTCTACAAGATCTTGCCTCTATTCAGTGGGTCAACTTTTTTATCGAAAGCCTCCCTGCTCTAAGCAAATAAGTTTAATTTTTAAAAGATAAACCAGGGCTAGTAGTATGGTGTACATTAATTAGAAAATTACGATAACAGTCTTGATTTCATTGCTTGAATATTTGGGCTACTCAATTTAAGAAGACAATAACGACCACTGTTCTATAACCGGTATTTATTGATCTTGTTTATTTTTTTCCGTTTTATTACTTGTTTTAGAAACTGACAAATATTAAATCAGTTGGAGTAAGTGTCTCATTGCTTTACGTCTTGAGCTATAGATACATGTTAATAATGACAAATTGTATAAGTCACTTTTATGTATCTTCATTACATATGATAAATTATCATAGAAAAATTTAATACATAAATCAAAAACCCTTTTTAATCAACTTTACAAATCATAAAAATGATATTTTCAAAAAACACACGTGTAACTAAAAATTCACATTAAAGCTTCACCAAAAATAAGAATAATAAATGATGTACGATATATTCTTTAAACAAAAAGCTTTTGACTCTTTGAAATAAACTTCGAAAAACATATTTTTAAGCAAAAGGTTTTGAAGATATTTGCAGGAAAATTTTTCCCTGCGTCTTAACATTTGACTATTTTCATCTAAATTCCGCAGATTTTTGTGCAGTTTTATAGATATTCGAGGCATAAAAATTCTATTTTTCCTGAAGGAATGACAAAGAATTTATATAACACAGTAGAATAGCATATTGTGATCACTATTAAAGACGTAACTTTTCATGGCAATAGCTAGCTGATTGGCATTAATCAGGAATTCAGGTAAGCAAGTTTGAAAATTTGTATCTCATATTCATTCAAAACCAATTTACCATTAAATTAACAGCTTTTTGAAAACAGTATAAAATATTTGAACAAATCCGCTGATTGCTTGAATGTATGTAATTCGGTTCTATTTTTTTAAAGTCACCCACAAAGAAACCTTTGTATGAAAGCTTTAAAATAACCATACATCGTTATCTAATTTTGAATATTATTATCAATTATGACAACCACATATATTACAATTCGAAGAACGTAATTCTTAAGAAATGCCAATAAAAAATTTATTAGTTTAAAAACTTTCTATCAAAATAAAACCCGTAACTATGTTTTTATTATAAATAACTTTTTCCATGAAAATTAAAATCACACGCATTCACATGAAATTAGATACAATGCCTTATAATATGACTAGACACATATAAAACCTACTCGATAAAGCTTAACAAAACTAAACCTAATTTATTCATAATTCCTATTTCACTTAGAACATACTAATTTCGTTATTTTTTTTTCTTTATTGAATTGATGTTTACTCAGTAAAACTACTTCATAATAAGGTAAAATAATGTTTAAGGATTCAGCTCAAAGCCCATGACAAAAGTGCATTGAAATTTTGTGATTATGCATTACACTATATATTTTTAATTCAATATTTACATAATATTTTTGATGCCAAAATTAATGAGTTAATATATATTTTTTTCTTCTTTTTAAACAGTATAGAAAACTTATTCATGATATCGACTTGATAAGAATTTCAATATCAAATATGAGTTTTTTTAAATTTTGTTCGACTTCACATGCTTTGTCACTATCGACCCGGGTTTTGCCTTTAGGCATTTGAAACTGGGAGTTCTGTTACATCCGTGTGACATAATACCTGAAAATGCCGAAACACGAAATCACTAACGATTAGTGACAAAACATGTCAAATGGTATAAAATTTAAGTAATTCAAATTCGATAGAATAAGAAGCTCAAACTTATTTTACCCATAGATTTAACGTTGGTAAAACCTAACATAGTTATCAACAAATATATCCAAAATGATAACTAAATATTTCGAATTATTTACTTTCTTAAAAAATGTTGTAAACTGATCTCGCTTCAATTTTTATGTTTACTTAAGGAAATATGCATTATACGTTATTGAATGACAGAATAAGCTAAAATTTTATTAGCAACATAAAAAAATATTTAATGAAATACAAAGGAAATGGAAAATGAGACGTGTTTTATTATAAATAGCGTCATAAAGTTTTATACGTAGTGTAAAACCTTTCAATTCAAGTTACAAATCATTGTAATAGATATTTATTTTCATTTGGTACTCGGGAGACATTTGTATAACTTTAACACCGTCATACAAACCATAAAATTTTTATTTCACATCATGATATATTGAAAAGTTATCTTATTGTTATTTAAAGTAATAAAATAACGGCAAATCAAGTATTTGATTATTGAAACAAATTTTTTTTTTAAGCTATTTAATATGGTCTTAGTTTGAAAGCAAAATAAGTATCGAAAATTAATGCTCAGTTCTAAATTGGCCTTCAGTTTATTATTAAATAAAATTTGCGTTATATTGTCAAATTTCATAGAATCAAAAAAGTATCCACTAAAATAAATATTCATTTTTTATTGAAATATGTAGTATTCGATCAATTGTAAAAAATAAAAATGTATAGAAAAAAATATTGTACCATTCAAAATTATCGTGGCTTCGATTAGCATCCAAGCTAATGATATAAGTGTGAATTGTTACAACTTTGTTCGATTCCACATGTTTTGTCACTAACAACCCGGTTTTCGCCTTTCGGCATCTTCAGGCATTCTGAACAGAACTGACAACGATTTAGTCTCAAATTTGTATGAAATTTATTATGATAATATTGGAACAAGCTTTTTTTTACGAAATATTTTTTGAACCCTGACTGCTTTTTTATCATACTTTACTTATATTCGAGGTCCTGAAATCACATAATAAGAGGTTTATCTAAGCAAGTGAATGGGTTTGGTTTCAAGTCCTAGAAAACTGAATAACATCAAATAAGATTTTTTTTTTAAATTTTAAATTATTGGGTATTAGTAATGCTTTTTCTCCTTGAGTTGATTTGTGTTTACTTTGAAATATTTTTTTTTCAAATATTTGATTTAATCTCATTAATTAAACAAAAAATATTTTTTGGAAATTATGTATTTACTAAAAAAACCTATATCATAATCATCATCAGCCGGGGTCGACCCACTGGTGGATGAAGGCCTCCCCCTGCTTTCTCTTTCAGGGGTTTTGTTTGGAAACGGCACACCACGCTGCCCAGGCGGGTTGGGGTGCGGTTTTCTGTTAGGGTTTTCCTTCCCATAGCCAAGAGAATACGGCACACGGTGTCCCCAAGCGGTCACCCGTCCAAGCACTATCCGCGCCCAATGCTGTTTAACTTCGGTGATCGGACGAGAACCGGTGCTTTCAACGTGGTATGGTCGTTGGCAATCTAACTATCTAATATAATATATAACAGCTGGTAGATGTAACAAACTCACATGTAACTCAAAAGAGGACGTGCGGTGGCTAATGATACTTATTGTTAAAAAAGTTCAGTTGCGTGTTGCAAAAAAAAATACTCCATTCGTATGTTTGATATTAAGGTTCTTGAATTTTTAATTTCAAATCCAACTAAATTTTCTTCAAACAAAATTTATGTACTTCCCTGGCTTTTCGTGTATTATTAAGAAAAGTGTATTAAAGATAATGAATCCAGTAAAATATGCACAACAGGCGTAATATGTAAAACAAGTTTACTCCGTTTGTCGAAAAATCTTATCCACTCGCCGCCCTTTTGATTTATAGCCTGAAGAATTTCTCCCACAAAATTTCCACACGCCAAGTAATAATTTTCAAACCGCGGCGCATCCCCAATATGAAAAATGCCGTAAGCCTACTTAAGAAGCAATCCACGAGAAGTAAGCGCTCAATCAATCTATATACGTAATATGCTTAAGTCTGGTAACGAGGACTAAAGTATAAGGTGGATATATATTCAGGACGCGTGTTGAATATCATATAAGCTTGCTTATGTATAGCGTTTTTTTAAATGATTTTTTTTTTAGTTTAATTTTTTTAATTACACTATCTTTAAATAGGAACGAATATTAGTAAATTCATTTGTCAATTAATTAAAAATTGATAAATGAACTATTATAGTGACAAATATTACTATAGGATATAGGATATCTACCAAACCAAATACCAAACATAGGATATCTAATGTAAATTTTGAAATTTTTTCTGCTGTAAATAATTTCAAAACAGAAATATAATACACGTAAATCGTAATTTTGTTAAGTAACTGTTACTATTCTAGATGAATACAATTAAATTTAATATAATGTAAACATTTTGCAAATTTAATATAATTGCCACACAAATGTGATATAACACTAAAGGTTTAAATCCAAACATTCAAATACTCATATTACAGATAAATAGTTAAGCTATTAGAATGATTGTAACAATGATAATTTAAAAGTGCCTTTTTTAGATGTAAGCATAAATCGTTAACTACAATTCCCCTAATATTGTCACTTTACTTTTTTTTACCTTTAAATTTCACGAATATTTTTCATCGATAGTTTGTAAAATATTGTCAAAAGCTAAAAAACAATTTTTGATCTATACAAAAAAGTCGTCTGAAATTCAGGATCTAAAATCACATGTACGAAAAATTCTTCCAAAAAATGTAACTTTATAAAACTTAATGCGAGAAAATGTGCGAAAAGATCCACGTTCAATGTTTTCCGTGTTGTTTTTACCGTTAATGGGAAAACGTACACTAGCGCGTGTTTTTATGGAGGCTCTCTGATGACAATGATAATAAACCATTAGAAAGACCCGGCGATTGCTAAAAAGGAAGTCTAAAATTTCGGTATTAATTTGATAAAATCGATAAACTGCTGTACTAAAATAGATTATTTTACTGAGTTTCCAAAAGTTTTTTCCGAATAAAAAAGAATTTTCTGATCAACTCTTTTCAATTTAATTTATATTCATTAAAAAAATACTTTTTAAAAAAAGGTTCGATTAAATTATAAAATAAAAACAGATGAAAGTCCAGAAAGAGCCCCATAAAATTGCTATAATTTTCAAGAATTCTACGGTCATCTTTCATGTTTTTAAGCGAACAAAATATCAGCGGGTATTTTTGTATTTTATTTAAGACGTCGAAAATATTTACAACTGTTTCAATGAATATTTTTAAGCGATGATTTTTATAAAGTGACATAACCTGAATAGTATTCATTAAATTTGTTTAATATAACAAAAATATACAATGTGGTCTTGGAAAAAGACAGCTAAAAATAATGAATCGTTATTTTCAGATGACCAGACTACTATCAAAACTTGGCTTATATGTCCAATGACTAATGGGAAACTGTACCACTAAAACGCCCCTCGAACGTAGCATCGTTGTTTGCTGTGTCACGATAGATAAAAACTCAATTAGAACGTTTCAAATCCACACGTGCGCAGGATGCTAAAATTGCCATATTAAAAACAGTTTGGGAAAAGATCGTACATACTGATTCAAGTATCACTCTCAAGTAAATTATGGAATATATATTTTCGATTATAAAAATAGAATCATGATAATTTAAAAATGTTTTGAACTTTTCGCATTTTCTAGTAGACTTAAAACGGTTTTCGGAGAATGTTTTATGGCTTTCAGCGATAACATTTACCGTCATTGTTTATGTATTAGGTAATCTAGTTTATGTCACTATATTGCAAAAAATCCACATAGGAAATAACTTTTCATAATTCAAATTCAAATTGGCTATAGAAACTAGCTGGATATTTTCAACACTGATGTTAAAAATTATCAAGGACAATCGTTTAATATCTTAATCTAAGAGAGTTAAACTTTTTATTCTGTGAATTCTTTCTTAATAAATTGCGAAACCAATTTCCGTCTAAAAAGTATCATTAGACTATTTGTATCGTAGGCACGTAAACACACAGTAGCACCTTATTGTTATCTCTTTATATTATTCCTCCAGGGTCTTAAAGGTGACCAATTATTCAAAGGGTAAAGATTTTTTTAATCTTTTAGTGTATCTTCATTAGCTGCTTAATTCTGACAAGTTTTTTTTTTAATTATTCAGTTAAAAAAATGTATTAAACTATAGATTAGGAGGTCTCAAAAAAGCAAGATGACAAAAGTTTTAAATATTTTGCCAAAAAAGTGGTGCACTACTATAAAATTTATTTTGTAATTCAGAGGCTTATCCTATAATAACTTTTTCCACTTTCAATTTAGCCAATGATATTCGATTGCATTTGTTTTTCATGTCGGATGCGCACTTCTCTGATTTCAAAATATTGATTAATAGGCTAACATTAATGATAGCTTCAATCTGAATCAATTTGACTCCGTACAACAAATTGATATCGAAATCATTAATTCAAATCGAATAAACATATATTTCGATTATAAGTGTAACTACATATAGACATTATTTTCATAAAAAATGGAATTTATTATAAGCAATCTTTTTTATGAATTACTGAAAAGAAATATTTTCATATAATAGCTGATAGACGTATAAATCAGTTCATTTTGCAAGACTGTATCTAATATCTTTAATTTGAAGAAATACAGTTCAATTTTCAAAATTAAAATATAAAATATTTTCGACTTATAATTCTCAATGTTTGTATATATGTTGATTTATTACTATTGAAATGTCAATTGTATGTATTATTGAAATCACGCAAAAAAAGTTAATTTTATTAAAAATATTTAAAATGCAATTATACAAAAAAATACTTAACATGCTTCAATTATTCAATAGAGGTATAACGTGTTTTCTCGTATAATTTTGATATGTGAAATAATAAACACCTAAATGTTAAATTAAACAAAATAAACAAACCAACAGAATAAACGGTTATCGTGACTTAGTTTTTTTATAAAACAATCAAAACATGATTGATTATTTTACAATTTTTTGTTTTTAATTATTTAACCTAATATCTTAGTCTATTAAGTGACAGCTATATATATACTAATAAGGCTCTTTTTATGTCCATTCTCAGTAAAAGTATATTGACAAAGGTCGTATCGTATATCCGTGGTCATAAAAATAATACCTCATACCTACAGGAATGTTTGTTTAGGTAGCTACATTGTATTAAACCTAACAGCATATCTATAAGACAAAATAATGAAATTTTTCTTCTTCAAAACTTCCAATTTATCATCAGAAGTTCAAATAATATCACGCAAAATGAAATTTTTTTTTTTTAATAATTATATTGCTTGGGCAAAGTGCTTGATGGAATTTCAATATCAAATTTGAATAATTAAAACACAATTAACAGTTTGCATCGGTTATAGAAAATAGGAATAACATAGGATTGTGTTTCTGTTTTATTAAATCAGTGTGATAAAATGCTCAAAGATGCTGAAATGTGAAACTTCGGTCGTGTATGACAAAACACGTTGGATCATAAAAAGTTTCGAAAATAAAAAAATTTTAAGTGAAACATTCATATCCTGAGTTCCAACAACACTTTAAAATTTAAAATGGCTAATATATCATATATCACGAATAAAAATTTAATGCCATCAAAACGTTACATAATCGACCGCTGGGGAATGGGCTGGGAAATTTCCTTTGTTATTATTTCGAAAGCTCGAGAAGAAAAATAGCCATTGGGTTACATATTTGTGTACCAACAAAGCGTTTGTCTTTTTATTTTAAAGCTTTATTGTAATATTTTATGTAGGTCTTTCAATTTTTTTTGCTGTTATTAATAAAATCAATTTTGTGTAACGTATTATTTTAACCAACTCGTAGCAACCCTTGACAGAAGATTTTAATTCGTTGCGCCAGTAGTAACGGCAGAAACCGCATGATCGTAAAACATCAAACATTTACGTTGGTTAGTTAACACGAAAATCACCACAGAATTATTTGTTGCCGCTTACAATTGCTTAGCTTTTTCAGTTTGAAATTTTCATAATTTACATTTTGAAAATAATTTATCGCACATTTATATTCTAATATAGCTGTAAATTTAATGGTCAAAGAAAGTTTATGATTTTTTTTTCGTACAGAAAAAAAAGACATTTGCAAGCATCTAAACACTCGCATATATATTTCCACGACTAGACGGACTTTTTTTTATAAGTGAAAATAATTTCTCATAAAAACTGAAATCTCAGTTTGGCCTTAATTTAAAATTCAGTTTAAGTTTTACATAAATAAAACAGTTGTTCCTCCAGCTCGTTTTTAAAATTAAATGCGTGGAAAGAACTAGATTTTTAACATGGTGAAAAAAATAGCAATGTATTTTAGTTCTACAAAATTATTTTTAACAAATATAGTTGATAGCTATTTCGGCTCACGCCATCGTCAGAACTATAGTGTGAGCCGTAATAGCTATCAACTATATTTGTTAAAAATAATTTTGCAGAAATAAAATACATTGCTATTTTTTTCACCGTGTTATAATGGAGTTCTACCAAGTGATAGCTAGTAAATGATTAAAAAAAGTCAAGAAAAGTATGGCAATTAAGATTCAAGCCCATTATTTTTATTACCAAAGACATTAACATTCACACCCTATTTCTAGGTTTCGTTAATAACGGTCATGGACAAAGTCACCCTTTTCTTCCAAACAATCTTCTTCACTCTTTTTCACTGGTGTGTGGATGTATTTCAATAATTTTGTAGTCTACAGAATCGGCCCACACTAATGCTTATTTTGAATTTGCGATGGGAAACGGCCCATTAACAGATCAAACGGAAAGGACACAACAACCAAAGATAAATGTTTTGCTAAAGAATTTCGGTAAAAGGGAACACCGGAGACAAATTGTATAAATGCTTGACCAGATTACTGCGGGAGCAACGCTATTACTAAGTGTAACCTTTTTATCCATAGCCACATTCAATGTTTTAATCTCTTTCGGGGTATTTATATTATCGAGTAGGCTCAATTGACTAAGTTATCAATGTTCTATCGTATATTGAATTTTTATTATATCTTTAAACAAGGCAATATACAAAGATTAAAAAATATTGCCTATAATTCTTCTAGCATTATGCAATCGTCTAGACTATAGACTACCCTCTAAGTATTTTGGGTAAATATAATTTGTCCCAAAAAATATCTAAAAAAAATTATTTAAAATAAATAATGTGTTTAATTATAACAAATTGAGTTTACATACAAGAAAAAGAGAGCTTTCCTCAAAAGAAAAACTTTTGTTGCTCATTTTGTTAAATTGTCTATTTATTTTGTTCGGCTAGGTTTACACTATAATTAAAAACTTATTCATATATTACAGATATTTAAATTGAGGTTTATCACTACATGACTTAACAAACGTCAAATAAACCAAAAATCTGCTCATACGGTGATATGACTGAAATTGTTTACAATGTACAAAACAGTGTTATACATTCTGTTTGGCACATTTTTTTGATAATGAGAAAATCAGCAAAGAAGAAAAATATAATAACATTGCCAATATGCCCTGCTTTTGTGTACGCTTGTATTATTAATGGAAATGAGACGTTTGTTTAAAATACAATACAAGTAAATATATTTCATTTGACAACAGTTGACAGATGAAAACGTTTTCATCGATTGGAAAAAGCTGTTGCTGATGGTCTGTCAATCTGTAGATATTTTCAAAGCAGCAGATGATTGATTTGAGGCAATGATAAAACTTTCTTTATTACTCCAACTCATATTTATGATATATTTCAACAGGAAATAAAGCAGACAATATCGATTACAGGAAATATACTTTTTCGATATGGGACAAATAAACCATTAGTCATAATTTGCATTCTAAATTATAAAATGATTTTATTGTTTTGAATATGAAAACACATTTTTTAGTACATATTTACAAAATATATTTTTGGATCACGACCGGTTTCACTCATCGCGAGCATTATCGAATGAAATATATTGTGGAAATAAGTACTAAAAATGTGTTATAATTATTTCAAATATCATGGCTTTCCATTAAGAAGTGATAGTAAACAGCTAAAAAGTAATTTAATTATGTACAGATAAATTTTTTTAAATATACTTGAAAAATAATTGGTTCTTTTATTAAAAATCTTTCTATAAAATAGTTTTTTTTCATTTTTAAAAGAAAGAAAAGTCTGTTTATTTTATCCATATATTTTAATTGGCTTAAAATGAAATATTCATAATCAACATTTACAAAACATACAAATGTTAAATGAACTCCTTCTCCTTCCTCTTACATCTTGGATACCTGCCCACTGTGTACTTAACAAATTTAAATGTCGTAACCTTGAATTATCTTATTTTCACAAAAAAATGACCTTTTGATAAAAATAGGGTTATAGAAAGTAACCGGAAATAAGTTATTTGAAAAACAAAATCATATTATTTTTGTTTAAACAGTGTTTATCGAAAGATATGATAACGTTTTATTCGATATTTTTCTCACATTATTAAAATAAGTATTACCAAATCTCTTATATTGGGTTTTTGAGCGCACGACAAGTCAGTTTCATTTTGAATAAATATTTATATATATTTATTTAATTGGTGGATTCACGTAGCAAAAAATTACAAATCGTAATTTTAGTACTTCGGCGACGTAAAAATATTACAAATATTAAAAAAAAAAGAACACCTTAAAAATTAAATATATAAAAAACAAAACAAAAAAAAATAATAGCTAGAAAGCTGACCAAACAAGCTGATGTAAAATCTGCTTCAATACATTAAAATTATTATTAGCATGGACTCACTCTCACCTACATAGAATATATCGACATTCAAAGCAATACTGTTGAATATTGTTAATGCTCTTACCATTAGCATCCCCAAAGGCAGACTGGTCCTACATTTTGGAAGAACAAACGATTCGTGTCAAAGATTTCTCAAACAATTATCTGGAACATAAAATTTGATATTATAAAAAAATGCAGAATTCTTATTTTGGACTCGTATTAGTCGAAAGAATTATGTTGCTATAAAAAATATTTTCTCTTTTTTTAATTTTTAATTATTAAAAGTGAAAATACCTAAAAGCAAGTCATTTGGATAAAGCCATGGATAGTATCCATGCGGCCTCAAATAATAATCTCAGATAATATATATATATATATATATATATATATATATATCTCAATCTCAAATATTTCTAATGAACTTTTTCCACCATGAAGGCATATTTCAAACATTTTGTGACCCAAACAGTAGATCCACTTTCAAGCTTACTTCTTAGTAAGGCATTGTACTATAATATTTAAAAAAACATCGCAAAAGGCTCTGGTGGTACGCAGGATAATGCCCAACATTTGTAATGCTTTTTTGCAGATAACCTTAATGTGACTATTGAATGTGAATTTGCTTTCGAATTGTACTCCAAGATCCCTAACTGATGAAAATCGGGAGAGAGTTCAGTCACTTATTGAATAGTGCAAGAATAAAATCTGCAATCTTCAAGTAAATATATTAAATTCGAGTTTATAACACCTTCCAATTCTATTATACTGTCTATTTCAGATTGGAGACGGGGACAATCCTCCATAGTGAAAACTTGCAGAAAAACAAACTGTTGAACATTTAAAAACTTATTTTGATGTTTCTTAATGTTATGTCTTGATCGATATAATAAAACAATATTTAATATTATTAATAATGGTTTACTTTAGATTACCTCGCGCGTAAATTCTGACGTATCAGTTTTTATTCATCAAGAGTTGCCATTGCCAGAACAATGCTTTGGATCACTTTAAATTTATATGTATAACATATGTATATTAATTGCCGTTATTCAATTTTTACTGTGCAAACGATTGAGAATGAATTATGGGATTCATTCAGAATTTTCTTTTCTTGAAAACTGGCAGTCAAATATAGGTCAAATAATCGTTAAAAGTAAAAAAAAATGTACAAAAATTGAAACACTTATGTTGGTTAGTTTAAGTAAATTTAACATTAATTAAGTGTATGGATCTATTGTATTTTCAGTGAGTGAAATTATTTTAAAGCCGTTTTAATTTTTTTTATTAAGATATTATTTCATACAAAAACAACTTTATTATGTGTCTAAACAGCTTCAATGAATCGAACACTAGGAATCTTATCCCGAGCAACGGAGCACGTACAAACATCTAAACCCTTTACATAAAATACATTTGGAAGACGGATGAGCCTATCCCAAATCAAATGGTTTTCTTCGAGAAAAAATCGTTCTTAGATCGCTAGTTCATCATGTAACGCCTGGCGTAATACTGTTGTGGCATTCACAAATTTGTACTTTTTATCTAATTAAAATAATCACAGGACGTAACGTTTCATTAAAAATATTAGCTTCCAAGAGTTTGAACATATGAACAAATTCGTAGTGGGTAAAAACTTAATTTTAATTACACTTGTTACCGTTAAAAGAATTTATAAAAACTTTTTTTTATTAAAACGATCATGTTCAATGTTTTTTTATATGGTTTATTTATATATTAATTAACACTTGTTCTTTGTTGTACAATAGCATTTTTCTAAATTTACATTTTTTTCTAGGAGAAATTTTAAAACAGAAAACAAATTTCATTGTTATATGTAAAACATTTAAATTTTCAGTTGTCAAAAGAAAAAAATACTATTGTTACTTCAATAAATTTCATGTTTGTTCTAAAAAAAGATCAGATTGCCTTAATTAGTATAAATACAATGATTTTTTTGGGAATGTTGCAGTTCCTATCATAGATAAAATAAACAATGCTATGTGTCCAGACAGCGTTGACGACATTTTTTAACAAGCATTTTAACGTAACACTCGTAACGTAATTAGTGTTGAGCTCATTTTTATTCACCCGGTCGTGGCATTTACTTTTTGGACGTGACTTAAGATTTATTATAGCGGCAGTGACATTGGCATATAAGGAACATTTTAAACAAATGCCATATATTGATTATATACATCATGACATTTTTCAAAGGTAGCAAATATATAGCATCGACTTAGTTTGACATGTGATATTATACATTTTTAATTGTTGGAACTGTTTTAAACTTCATATGCTATATCATTTGCGATTTATTCAGGTATTATATCATACGGATGCAATTAAACAATTTTTTTGACATTGAAATTGTATCACTTACATGATGTCGAAAGTTACACTATATTTCTTGACATCTTACTATTTTTTTTTCATTTTCATTTATTATATTTTTCCTAAGAAAACAATGAAATAAAAAAAAATGTTTAAAAAACTTATATTCACTTATAACATATTGTTCCCAGTTTAATTATCATAATTATAAGAAAATATTTCGGTAAGCATTTAGCGCAAATAACTTGATGATCGATTGCTCCGTTTGATACATCTCGAGACACCCATTGTATTCTAACCTTACAAAAAGTGGTGTTGAAAATCAAAGTCAACTAAATTCCACCAGCGGATAGTAGCGGTCTTGTAAATCCCATTATAATAAATGTTAATGTTTTATTAACCGAAGTAATTATAGAAAACGCACGTTTCAGATAAATTGCACGCTCAACATAATTAAATTTTGCAAAGAACATACATCAAAATAAATATAGGTGATATTACTGTAAACATACGCGAAAAAGGCTCTCTAAAAAGTAATTGAAGAATTACAGTATTTTAAGTAACATTTTAATTATAATGCTATCACTTTGTACGTATGCTCACAATAAAGATGTCAAAAAATGACACTCCATAAAATTTCATTAAAAGTAATAAATAATAACAAAACTTTCTCTTATATTGTTAAACTATTTTATGAATATAATATATACAAATTTTAAAAGTTTTCTCGCATTATTTATGTCCATAAAGTATCAAAACGTGAGCGTTTTTTATTATCTCTTATCTTCGGTAAATCTCATAGGAGAAAAGAAAATTGACAGCATATTATAGAAGAATTATGTCAGTAAACCTCACATGTTGCATACGTATCACTGTTGAAGAGAAACGGCGAGACCCAAAATTAATATTCTCTACCATGACTTGCACAGTTGACGTTTTGTGATAGAAGTCCGTGGCAAAAATATCGAATTCGAATCGGAATACTTTTGAAGAAAAAAACTCTTATCAAAAATGTCATGAACATACGTTACTCTCCTGAATCATATTGCAATTTTGGCTCAATGTTATCTGCGAAATACTTAGATGGCTCAAAGTATATGATAAATCTCAGGAAATAAATATTCAAATGAAATATTATGTACTTACTATAATTGCGTTTTAATTCATGATTTTCGGTGCCCATCCAATGTATAAAATGTTATAAATTTAAAATTTAAATACTTCCAAAAGGAGAAGTGACAATAAGCTCATTAAATGTAATCATTTGAATACTCTATAGATTCAATTGAGAGATGATTGTATAAAAGTTATACATGCATAAAACAAAGTCAATAAATCGAATAAATATTCTAATTCGTCGAATTGGTTGAGCACCAAATAGCGCTGACCATTTATTTAAGAAAACGACAAATTGAGTGTGCCTAAACATAATAAATCGGCGTGCTTTACTTTATTCTGAAATCGTATCTCTATCTTTTTATTTGTATTTCTTCTACTAACAACGCATGTGGTATTGTCTTTTTAAATTTACATTTGTTTTGCTCTTGATATTCAACACAGTTATATACGATTTACTATTATTTAGTAAAGATTAAATCTCTGGTAAAGTTGTTTTACTATTTTTTTGTATGTTAAGTTAAAAATAAATAAGCGCGAAGTGTTTCTAGTGTTGAAAAATTATAAAAAAGATGCAATAGACAAGTGCTTTAAATATTATATTAGTGTATTTAGTATTTTTTAAATACTTTGTGTGTACCTTTATATAACAGCTGCGAGTTTACAGATTAAAAACAACGTTCGAAGTTTCGAAATCATACTTTTTATAATTGATTTTTCAGTTTTCATTTTTCTATAAAAATATTATTTAGAAATCATTTAACTTAAAGAGTGCAAAATTTCTTATGGTACATATATTCATTGTAAAACATTATTATAAATTATTACAAAAGATTTCTTTTTATTCTGCTTTAAGCTAATATTATATTACTCTATATGAATGAATCGCTTACAAAAAAATCTGAAAAAAATAATAAATTCCTAAAGATTTGTAAAGTAGTCGTGTTTACCCTTCTTTATATGCGAAAAAACGTCGAGCTAAAAATGTTTTTTTCATTTGTTCAAACATAAATCAAACATGCTTAAAGCCGTGAAACGTCAGTTTTTTAAGTAGAATTTCCATGCTATGAAAGACCTTTCGTATGACGTATCAATCCAAAATGGTTTACTTCTTTTAAAACATTAAATATAAATCTCTAATGTTCCTGAAAAATTATACGCACAAATAAGAATTTTCAACATTTTTACCGGTATTTTTTTAAATAACATGCAGTGTAAGGATTAAAGTAAAAATTTTGTTAATACTTAAAAAAATATACTAGCATTAAAAAACATACAGATAAAAAATACGCACAACAACGTTTACAGTAAAAAAAGTTTATAAATGATATATTTTGAAAGTAATTTTTAATTTCAAATGAAAGCCAACGGATAAAACTTTTGAATAGATATGTTTTGTTATTTTTAAAAGTACCGAAATCCAAGCTTATATTTTTAGGAGTATCTAAACATCTTAAATTTAATGCGATTTATTTTAAATTGGTTTAGTATATCATTTTTAATAACATTTAATATAACATTTTTTAAGTTTTCAATGGATTGATTTCTTTTTTTTTTCTTTATATAGTGTGAATGCAATGATACGTATGGTTTGTATTACTTTCCCTATAATCAGGTCAAAAAAATTATTTGGTTTTTGTGACCCTCAAAGATTTACACATTTCTGAAATTTCATACAGTCTGAAAGAAAATCAAAATGAATAGATCATACAAAGTAGAAGTATTGCAAAGATAGGGATAAATTTATTGTGTGTAATAATTATTGATAGTTAGCCATTTCAGTAAAAAATCTGAAAGTACCTTTAGTAATTTTATAGTACGGTTATAGTCACACATATACAATTAATGTTTACGTTGCAAGAAACAATTTCGTTACGGTTATTTGATCTTGACGACTTGGTGGAAAAATTTAAAAGAAGTAATAACTGCGATGTTTATCTTAATATATTTGCTGAACTAGAAAAATATGTGCCCCGGTTAAGTTTTTCCAAGTTGTCTCGAAATAAATTTAAAAAAAAACCAATACACCAACTGTGATGATCGTTCGACTGATTTTAATATTAACATTAGCACGACTTGACACAGTCACATGGTAATTTCTTTGTATCACGAAGGTTAACAAGAGCTTTGTTAAGCCAGGTAGCGATTTCGGTCAAAAGAAATAGACGTTCTCAGTGAAAAAATACAATAAAATTCGAATTTAATTGAAATCTGCCCATAAAAATATACAGCTTATGTAATATAATAATGGGTAGAGTCTCAGAGACACTCAGACAATACACGATAATAATTGTAGATGTATCTATGGTAGTTCTGCAGTACAAAATAATCAATTGAGAAAGCATGTTATGTACAAGGGAACTCGGCTAATATTTTTACTATATTATATCTTATTTAATTCAGAATATTTCACTTTTCTTCAAATAAATTTTGTTTAATGAATAAAATTGCTACCCCGGCGTGTGTTTACAAATTAATTGGCAGAAATTATGCATTCGAATAAAGTGGTGAGGATTTTACTCTTTTACGCGTCGCTGTAAAATCTAATCCGCCCACTTTAACGAACAGTCTACGATAATTGAATCCGTGTGTCGACAACGGAATGCATAATTCAACAGATTTCCACACATGTATGTTAAATAATGCAATCCTTCAACTCTCGTGTTTGTTAGGTTGGCCTTTACTAAGATGAATCTTACAAGTAGACTATTTTTGCATTTTATACTTGAATGGAAAAACCTGCAGCAAAAATATGAAAATAATTTCAAAATCATTAAATTTAAAATATCAAATTAAAAATATTGAAATAAACCATGTCAAAACAACCTGGGAATACAAAATTAAAGCTCAATTAGAGATACCATATGCCAAATTTTATTTGCACTTTCGTTATATATAATTATGTGTTCACTGTATATAATGTTTAACATGGATCTTTCAAAAACACTTTATAGTATAATATTATTAAAATAAATCCACTCTTTTGAAATGCCTTGTTTAACATTTTCTTCGAAAAATTCCTATTGAAATCGATTATTATTTTTTTAGTTGAAATTGCTTAGTGTCAAATTATTTTCTCTTTTCCCGAAATACCCTGATTGGAAAAAAATATTTTATCTCTATACAGTTATGGATGTATGATTGCAAAAAAAATGTGGCTTGAAGCGTTGGAATATGAATGTTTTTATCTTTTGTTTTTTAGAAAGACATCGTTGATTTATATTTTTATTCGAAAATATTATATATATATATATATAAAACATGATTGACATTTTATCTTAACATGATATATCAAATAATGAAACTTTTTTATTTTTCCTGTTATCGAAAATATTACTACCGCAATGTCCAAAATATTGAAATTTGAATGCGGCGTTATTTGGTAATTTTTTTTTAAAAATGTCAAGCTTTAAGCTCATGACATAAGTATTCCTGCCAATCTTTATTGTTTCCACATCAGTTAGCAAGATAGGAAAAACTGTTTTTCTTTTGAGGATTTATTGGGCGCCATTAGTTCATTTTTTCCGATACTACAAGCTATCTGTAGGAAATACTTGAATTTTTTGCAAGGGATCATACTCTGACCCGTATATATATAATATTTTCGAATAAAAATATAAATCAACGATGTCTTTCTAAAAAACAAAAGATAAAAACATTCATATTCCAACGCTTCAAGCCACATTTTTTTTGCAATCATACATCCATAACTGTATAGAGATAAAATATTTTTTTCCAATCAGGGTATTTCGGGAAAAGAGAAAATAATTTGACACTAAGCAATTTCAACTAAAAAAATAATAATCGATTTCAATAGGAATTTTTCGAAGAAAATGTTAAACAAGGCATTTCAAAAGAGTGGATTTATTTTAATAATATTATACTAAATATATCAATAATAAAATGTCAAATATAAAATAAAAACAAAGAATTTTATTATCAATACCTTTATGTTTTCTAAATTTTTTTTTATTTATTTTCAGAACATTTCGTTAACAAATGGTCAAAATGGTTAGTTTTTCAAATTTTTTTCCTGGAAAAATAGCTACGTTCACAAGAAAATTTTGCGCTTTTATACATTTCTCATAATCGTATCAGTGTGCATTCATATAATTCGATATATTAGAGTATATTACATAACTACAACGACGTGCTCAAGTTTTTCGAGCATATTTCTGGGAAAGAATATATTTTTTCAACTACTTTCAACAATATAAATTTATAATCGAGAATTTCGTTTTAAACTATAAATATTTTGTGAGTGCAAATAAATCACTATCATTTCGTCAGTGAGAGAAAAGAAAAGTGTGAAGTATGGTAAGATATAATTATAAATTAATAATCTTTTATATAATAAAAACACATTTTTTAGTACTTATTTCCACATTATGTTTTTTGATCAGGACCGGTTTCGCTCATCGCGAGCATTATCATCTGATCAACTCATCAACTGATGATAATGCTCGCGATGAGCGAAACCGGTCCTGATCAAAAAACATATTGTGGAAATAAGTACTAAAAAATGTGTTTTTATTATTTAAAATATCATGCCTTTCCATCAAGAAGTGACAGTAAACACCTTAAAAAAGAAATTAATAATCATTTGTCTTCTATAAATGTCTTTTAGAATTTTAAAATAGCTTAGTTTTTTTCTCAAGTATCTGATTTCTTCAGATAGGATATTGAATAAAATAATCGTTAGCTTCAAAAAGACTAAGCTTTCTGATCACTTTTGATCAATTTCCCTGCATCTAACTTTTGAAATAAAAAGAGAGAGTTAGTGGTAAACATAAGTGGGTTATACATATCTTCCCAATCGCAAAATGTGTTAAAGCCGATTGCTCAACGTCTCGCTTGAAAGAGGTATAGCGTTTCTGATAAAATAATTTAAAAGCATCATTAAAATCTGTTTTATGGTATTATATAACTTAAAAAGACAATATTGATTGAAAAGTCACAACATTAAGCTGTTCACTTCAGATTATGCCACCAATACACTAACCTTTTGACCAAAATTACTTTCTAATATTATATATGCTTTATGAATAATATATATTTTAAATGGCTTTTTTGTAATGAAAATGCTGTCGACATCAATTCTACTAAAGCTCAAAAATGAACATACATTTAAAGGTGGATCCAACGCGTGGTCCATGGACCGTGTGCGGATAAAAACATAAATTAAAAAGGTTTATTGACAATTCAACAACTTTTACTTTACTTTACTAAAACATCTCAGTAGTTATTTTTAGCGTCTGTTCATTTAATTATACATAAAGTATGGAAACATACGAAACATTATTATTTTTTCGTTTTCTATGTTAAATATATATTGAAGCTGTACTAAGGGTGTTTTGACAAATAGTAAAAAAAGCGAGTCGCAATTCGTTAGACAATGAAAATGGAGGTAATCAACTTATGCGCTTACTAACTAACCGGTCAGTGTGGGTAAAAAAAATGAAAAATGTCTCATTGAATATTTAGTATTTTTTTTACGTTTTTTATGAATGTGACCTACAAAATATGACAACTGTTTTATTTGGCCTACGTGTAATGATTTCGGTAAAATCTCGTTTATTCAATCCATTATCTTCAATAATATATCCACAACCAATGGTTTTTGCTTGCTAGACAAATATTATCATGTATCTAAAATAACTTAAATTATATTCTGTAAGAACAAAGTAACAATCATCAATGAAAGTCACTCTTTAGAAGAACAGAATTCACCGGAAATATCGTATTACTGATTAATTATGTTTTTGTATGAAGGACCAAATATTTACCAGTGACATACTTGACATCAATTAACGGAAAAATATACTCTTCTTATGATATGACGTGCGGAGTGGCGATAAAAATAAGCCAATCCCTTTAACCTTTTGAATGAGAATTTTACAAATTTCAAAGCTTAATTTTTGTAAATTTTTCATTACGTTTCTGAGTATAATTTTAAAGAAATAAGATTATTTGCTTATTTTTTTATATGGTATTGAATGAAAGCTTTTCCATTTATATCTTTATGAATTAAAAAAAAAATGATTTGCGTCGTTAATAACACAACTTGTATAGAGCCCTTGTGATAAACAGACAGACAGATTTACACATTTATTGTCTTGTAAGTATAACGATTTATTAAGCTAAGTATATGTTCACAAAAATGGAATCAGTGACTTCGACCTTCTTTCGCAGACTATCAAAAGATAAAATGTGCATTTTTATCACATTCATAGACAAAACATTTGTGCCTTGGGATAAAGACTCTTTTGAATTATGATAACTCACTATTTTAGGTATTATTTCAAATTTCTATTCAGTATGCTTAAAACACGTCAAAAATAAACTCAACCATAAAGGTTGAGTTTATTGTCAATTTTTTAAGCTTTTTTTTCAAATTTTTTCTTTCCAAACAAGTCCAATATACAATATTATATTACAATTGATCAAAAAACATTTCAATAGACTAAATTTAAGAAATAGGATATAAATAAATAACTTATCTGCTTTTAAAAAGCTTTAATGGATACAATGATGGAATTTCAAAAGTACTTAGTATCCATTGTAGTTTACCGTTTGATTGACACATTGGATTTTTTTATTAATAAGTAACAATATAAATATATTGTATTACGTAATATATTGAGATCACAAAACGATATCTGAACTGAATCTGCAGAAAAAGGTTTCACGTTTACTTAATTCGACATGGAACCATAAATACGCCTAATTTTTTATAAGCAGTAAAATATAAGTGGTTTTATTTAAATCATCAAATGCTTCATTTCAATATGGCCCTATAAATTATTCACTGAGTTTTTAGCGAGTCTATTTATCCAGTAAAAGTAAACCATACAAATTAAATTGGAAAATATATGCGATTTGAGAGTACCTTCAAAATTTAAGATATTGGAATATTTATTATTGAAATGTTGAATTATTCGTTTAATCTATTTCATACAAATTTTAAATAGGATTAGGTATACCAAACAGCCAAACCAGACAAAGATAAACCCAGTAATGGTCTATATGAAAATGAAAATCTATCATATTGAGCGCTGCATACTTTTTATCGTTGCGATTTGCGATACTTATTTAATTTCTGTACAACATTTTTTAAGCAATTCTTATTCAAATTTGTTCTTTAATAAGCTTTTCACCGAAAAAATATTTTAGTTGTACCTAAATAGAGCGAAAGCCAACTTTAAATCTAGAATAAACTATTTTCTTTCGTATTCCCTTTTTAATCCGATTCTTTGATACTTCTGTCTAATCAATATGGATTTATAAACCAAAGGATCGGAAATATATGCATAAACTTGTAATAAGCTATTAATCATTGCGCGTTTCAAATCAGTGGCACTGATTTGAAACACGGAATATTCAACAGCGTTGAAAATGCTACAGAAACTTAAAATTATACTGGTCAAATATGTAAAAACCTTGGATTTTATACCTTCTCTTATACGTATTTTTAAGTTGGTGACATGTCTGCAAAAATTTTAGTAATTGGTAATTTTTTTTGTATTGAATATAAACCAAAATAACTTGAATAAAATAAAAACATTTCGAACAAATATTTTTAAAGTACAAATTTTATTTTCTATGCCTTAAAAAAGATGTACCGCATAGCATTCAGCTCAGAACATCAGGCTGTATTTAGATTTATTGAGCTTAGGCCGCAAAAGGAAATGAGCCAAGTTTGAAGACACTTCAATGGATTCGAAGGTTTTGGAAGGTTCAGTATTTCTACCATTCTACTAAGTCCAATTTATTATGGTGATTTGTGATAGGCTCTCAACAGTGGAAATTCCATTCATGTTGCTAATTGAAAAGTTTCCTTCAATGATCTATATCCAACAAAATTTATCAGCTTAGATTCCGACCTATTTACCGCAAAGTGTTTTTCAAAACTTATGCAGTGTATGTGCATAAAATTCTAAAATGCTTAAACTATATGATTTAAATTTGAAAAGTCTTAACAGTTACACATTTTTCGATATCTTCAAAAGAACCCAGAAAAAGATATCTAACAATACGAAATAATTATTCAATGGATACGTTCCACGGAAAAATGCGTAATTTAAAAGATTCATTCAAAGAATACCAAAATTTTTTGGCATGTTAAGGATACGTTTCAATATTTTCTAAAGCCATACGAAACATAAAAAATTGAAAATTATTTACGAATTGATGAAAATTCATGAACATGAACAAACGAAATTAACAATAAATTAACAAAAATTACTAAACACAGATATAACGATGGATTAACAAATATTTTTACCACTGTTACTCCATAGCACAATTTATTATATTTAATACAATTACTAGATTAAATCTTAAGGTAAGTTGTGAAAATAAGATCGTAATGAATTATTGTCATTGTATAGCATTTATGTTAAAATAAAGTTTTCATCATTGATATTTAAAAATAAAAAGTTTTAAAATTAATAATCCGATAAACTACGGTATATGTCATTTAATAAAGTTGAAATGAATTGAGTTTATTAATTGAACCAAATCAATATATGACAAATCGTATCTAATGACTGTCATTGAAAGCAGTTATTTTATTAATACTATAATTAATCTATGAGTATGATTTAAAAATGGTTTAACTACAAAATAACGTTACTTATTGAATGATAATTTAATTACTTTTAAATTGTGATTTATTTTCATTGATTGGTTGATAAACATGTCTTTTTTATCTGATTTCGAGGATAAGCCGTAAACTCTCTATATAAAGACTTCAATGCATTGAATTTTAATTGATCTATTAAGTACATTTAACTGATGCAAAAAAAGTTTGTAACACTTCCAAACTTTTCCCACTTTAATTAATTCTTTTATCTGTGGTTTGCCCTCCCGTCTAATACTAGGAAGGTAAAGTGAAGATTTTTTTCCTTTGAAGCTACATCTATTTCTTATACCAACGAAATATCATGATATTAAGGATTGAAAATGTAGACGAGCCAAATATTCGTGGCTTGGAATTTAAAGTTACTCATGTACCAATAAAAAAATACTACGAAACTGTCCATAATGCGACGTCTAACACGCGGTGAAAAAAATAGCAATGTATTTTAGTTCTGCAAAATTATTTTTTAAAAATAGTTGATAGCTATTTCGGCTCACGCCATCGTCAGGACTATGCTTAAACTAACATTTGCTTATCTATAAATAGTTGTGTAGAAAAGGTACACAATATATCTTCTCTCCTGTTTTAACGGCCTATCTTGTATTTTTTTTGCAATAAAACTAAATTTTTCAAAAATTGTAAATGAAACTAAAATGGCGGCTATGACAATAAGTTTACATGTGGCACGGAAGTGGTCTATTACTGAAACAAATCAGACCCCCCTCCTAGGGGATAGGTTGAATTAATGGGGAAGACAATATATTAGTTTTTTCGTTAAGAATTCTTTGTGATAGTTGGTGTCTATTGATTTCAAACTTCTACAAAGATGCAAACAGACGTCTAACAGCTTAATCAAAGCCAGCAAATTTACACACTAGACTACAGGCCAGAAAACCTTGACATGATTAAACTTTAAATCAAACTAGAAAATCATCTAAATTTTGAGAATTAATGTGAATAATTAACAACAAATTTAAATACATATTTACAATTAAGATTATTGATATAACACAGTCTTTTTTGATTGCGTTGAATCTATTTGAGAATTAATTTTAAAAGCAATATAATCCTGAATAATTCAGTGGGCTATTCTTTTTATTATATAACTGACCATCATTAAAACCTCCCAGAAGGTCGTTCATGGCTATACAATAATACCGGTCATAAATATTTCGAAATAAACGTGCGAGTTTTTAGACATAGCTATATTTTACTACGACCGACGCTCACAAAAGGGAAACTCACGCATTCAAACGCGATAGCGTCCCTACAGAATGTACAATAAATTTAATAATGGCATGTATTTATTTCGTCAACAGATAGTGAAAAATCGAAAAAAATAGTTGGAAGACGCGAAACAATGATTTATTTATATAGGAATATGAAAAATGCTTAAAATTAATCTCGAAAATAAATCGAGAGAACTTCATTACTTTGGCAAAAATATTAAAAAAAAATATTTAACAAAAAATCATTAATTATATAATTTAAGTCATGTACGGGTTTATACATTATGATTCACATTTTATGTGCCTAGCAATTTGAAATAGGCGGCCATATAACCCTTTATCATAAATTACTGAACTACGTCACTGGCATAAAGGTCGTCCATAAAACGGACATTTTTGCGCACCAGGACATGTACATATAAACTGTCATACTAAGTTAAAATTTCCTGATCAGGGTGTGTCTTTTGGGATAGGCAAAAACACGAAACGCGCGTTCATTCATTTTAATAATTATTATACGTACGTGGAGTAACCATCAGACATAACGTTCAATTAATAATCAGGTAAATTTGCATGTCGTGTGGTGGAAAAGTCGAATCATCATTCTTAAATAATGATTCGAAATTATTAACGTACGTTTTATTAATATCACTAACCATGTACACAGAATATTAATCTCTGATACATTTGTAACTGAGTTTCTTATTACATTATTTTGAATCAGGCTTCTTAAAAAAATATTCTTTTAACTACAATTAAACGTATTTGCCAAATTTTCTTTTATTTGACAACTCCATAAAACACCATTTTTTTTTTGATAAAATCTCATTTCTTGTTGATTTTTTTGTTACAGATTGTAAATCAATCAACTTATTTTTAGTATTTTTGAAAAAGGGTATTCAATTATTATTAATGTTCGTAAAAACGATAAATTAAAGCTATAGAGTAAACCAAAAAATTGAATTGCTTAATAATGACGAAAATTAGCTACCGAATTGACATTTCGGAAAACTCGTAATGTATGTCACTCAATTGAATTCCTACAGTGATACAGTAGGAAATGTACTACATAGTGTGCACTTCATTGTTTACGATGCATAATAAAGTTAGTATCAAGTGCATCAAAGTGCAGTGTAATTTCATTAACATGCCCGCAATGTGGCTGGCTTCTGAATGCATTTAATTGATAAATTGGCAACCTTTGATCGCATTCATGGTGCGCTGCTTAGAAACTATCAAGTGAAGAAAAAAAATCATTAAATGTATAGATGTTAATGGATCGAGTGACTGGGTTATATCTGAACAAATTGAGATTGAATGATCTATTAGATAGAATTTTGAATAGTACAAATGCTTCTAATATTTATTTTTAGTTAATTGATTTCATACTTTTGTTAATTGTTTGTAGTTTGTAGTTAGATTGTTTCGAGTGTATACGGACTTAAGTCTCAGTATAAAGGCATAAATATTTTTCTCTAATTGATTAATGGATGTGTTTAAAAACATCATCGTATGAAATTTTTGCAGATTTTCCATCTTATTCATTCCTTAAACTGTGACGAGACTATTTATTTTACCAGCAGTTTTTTTTTCACTTCCACACTCTCTGAAAAAAAGTTCAGTTACTGGACAACGAAACGTATATTGGAAAACATCTGTTATGATTCTTCATAAGACTATATGGTCCACGCAAGATAGAAAGGTGATAAAAAAAGATTTTCAACCTATCAGATACATAAGTAACATTTTTTTTCTATTACATTACATGAATACATTTTATCTACATAGAAAAAGTCTCCTTTATTTTTAAACAGCAAATTGAATTAAATATTCAGCGGATTTATCCACATTCTAGTAATGTTTTGCACTTCTGTAAAGCATATCAAAATTTGAATGATATATTACTGAAATAATGGTATACAACTAAATTAAGAGATATTTATTTTATAATAGAATGTTCTACTTATAGGAAAGTTAAGGAGCCAACTAGATGGTAAATGTACCATTTTTTAATATTACAAAAGAGTGACCTTATAAAAAAAAATCATTTTTGAAATGTTTTTAACTATACATTTTGATTTTTTAAAAATTGGTGTTTAGTAACCAATTTCACGAGTCCAATATTTTGTCGGTTATTCTAGCTTTGTATTTTTTAAATATTTATATATTTACTTATCATAGAAATTCTCATAAATATTTCCACGTATGAAACTTCATTCAATCTACGGCATTTAAATCAAAACACACTCCTTTTGCCGAGAAATTTATTCAAAATAATGGAACATTAATTTAATGTTAACATATTTGCACATTATAAAGGGCTGTTGTTACCAGTCCAAAACTATTTTTTTTAAATATATAAGGGTTAAATAAATAATATTTAGCGGAACGTACCGAAGCCAACAATAAAATAAACAAATTTTCGCATTTTTGTGAAACAAATAAAATTATCCAAAACCTTGACAAACACCTAACTTTGATTGACAATATTTCATCACTGAACAAGCAAACTTTTAATATTTAATCCTGAAATCATATTAAACCCTTGTTTAACAATTTATGAAAGTTTGACATACTTCCCTGCCTTTCGGTCAATTACTGTCAACCAAATTTTATCACAACACCAACATATTCCTGAATTGGAAATCTCACACTGGCAAAAAAACATTTCAGTCAAATGTGTTGTGTTTTGACATAACCAACAGTCGAAGTTATAAAATTTCGGCACAGTAGGAAATCAAATATCGATAAATATACGAATTTAAAATGTACTTCATAATTTCTTTTAGAACAATCCAGATTAAATTCAAGTACATTCAGTTTTAGAACTTTGAATCATACAAATTACATATTTTACCCATAAAAAATCTAGTCTTCTTAAAATAAATGACATGCGTATTGTGCTTAATCAAAAATAAATCCATATTGAAATTCAATTATGTAGGAAATGTTAAGAGCCGTAAAATATTTCTTAGACACAGACTGAAAAAGCGCTTATAAAAATTTTACAATAAAATCGCAAACTAATAAATAGCAATCAGTATAAAAGGCTATAAATGTGGCACCTTATATAATACATGCTGTAGATGGATTAATGATTTTCATATTTAGTATAAATTAAGTACAATACTATGGATAATTTTCTTAACCGAAACAAATATGCGAAGATGCTTAACAGTGTTTTAAATTATATTTTTTTAACCTGTTTTATTGATAACTTCTAATCTATATAAAGATTGCAATCACCTCCGTTAAACTTCAAGTGATATCAAAGTTATTAAGCTCATTCTTTCAATACTGACTTACCGGATTTTAAAGATTGAAACATTTTTATTTCAATATCATAGACACCTGTTTCCATAGTTTCTTAAGTTAATTAGTAACTAATTGTCTAGAAACCGTTGAAGTTGAGGGTTTTTTTTCTCCAACGTGATGTGAATTAACATTTTCAATATTGATGACTCAAATCCTGAATGAGAAATTTCAGTTATTCATATCATAATATATTAAAGTTGACGCATTACTCTAGGGAAAAAAAATAATTTACATCTCAATCTGCATACAGGACAATGAGAATACTTATCATTCTTGGTCCCAAAACCATTTTTGACACAGTACACATTAAATTGTTGAAATTTATCAAATACGTTTAATATATTATTCAACTAAAGACTTTGAAATAGTTTTAAAGTAACTCACACGTTCATCCAAGCTCAAGACCGACCGCGCGTTTATTTTGAACTCGCATCTCCTTTGTATATCCATTTACTGAAAGCGACACATCATAAGCACACTACTTAATAATAGATGATGTGGGTTAATATGCCACAGACTACTTGAAACATGATGCCTAGTCAAGTGGTCTTATATTTCTGATATGTTCAGTATGAACAATGTTATTTTTATTCCTAAAATTTGGATGAAAACCATTATTCATTTTCAATTATTTACAGAAATGAAGTTTAAGGTATCTTGTAAACATTTTGCATAATTATTTAAATCTTGGATTTTTTTGTTAACGCGATAGGCGAAAGCGAGCCTGATCTTAGAAAAATAAAATTATGTAGATAGTGATAAAAACTGCGTTTTTTTACTATAGTGTTTATTTAATATAAGGCTATTTTCTTCACGAAATGCCAGTCAACACCCTAAAATTGTGATAATTTGTATTATTGTATATCGTGTAAAAATATTTGACGGCCTCCGAAATGAATTTATTAAATATTGAATTCAGATTAAATTTGATTTTTTACAACTTTGTACGACTCTACACTTGCAACTTGGTCAGTTCTGTTGCATCCGTGTGATAGAATGCCCGAAGATGCCGAAAGGCGAAACCTCGATCGTTAGTGATAAAACATGTATCATCGTACAAAGTTGTAAAAATCGAGCACCTTCAGTCGCTTTCATCATTTCAGTAAATGCACATTAATTCGAATATATTTTTATTTTTCGAATCTATACCACATGACAAAGATCACACAAAAAATTTCTTCAATAATAATGGTACTCTTTGATCTTCTATTTTATTCACAAATAGGATTTAAAATAGCAGTTTGCTATTTGATAAGTTTTATAAAATAAATGTATCTGTTTGTACGTTTACGATGAAATGGCTGTATTTAAGTCGGTCAAATCATTTGTTTTCCAACTGAATAATAATAACGAAGCGTCCTAAAAAGTCTATGGGGGCTTTGTTCAGAACAATTTTAAGGGCCAATTAAATGAAATCATTTAAATATAAACAAATTATTTAAGTTAAAAGCATCAAATGTTTCAAATTAT
Organism: Himalopsyche japonica; assembly: GCA_028555115.1. NCBI lineage: Eukaryota > Metazoa > Arthropoda > Insecta > Trichoptera > Rhyacophilidae > Himalopsyche > Himalopsyche japonica. The sequence goes on along the minus strand of JAHFWJ010000035.1, from coordinate 255,302 downwards.
GATCGTGTAAACGTTTTCTTTCATTTATCTAAAATAAATGAAAAAACTTTGTCACATTCAAAAGACGTGTAAAATATACTTGTTATATTATAATTAATCTATCCTATGATTCGATAAATTGTATTCAACATTTTTATTTTATAGTATTAAAATAAAAAAAAAAATCGGAAATTTGTTCAAAGTAATGTTATTTCAAAGTAATACCAAGACAATAAAACCACGCGTTTTCCCACGCTAAATGAAAATTTTAAAAAATTATGAGTTATTTCTTTGCAATGCTCTTTAACTGCCTACATTTAATAAAATTTTAAAGCTTTAAAATATATACCGTATAAAGGTAACAAAATAAATTACCTATTCCGAAAATAAATGGATATTTTGAAAGTTTTAAGCATCCTTCCTGGCTAGATAACGTTTGTTTGAGTGCTCTTACAAACTCATTTTCTTTAATAGGGTACTTGAAAATAAGTGATTTTAGATATAATTCTCTTAATACAAATATATATATTTCGATGAGTATTGTTATAAATGAGCGCCAAGTACATAATATCCTCAATGAAGACACATGAAAATAATTTCGCATAAGAGATGGGATGTGAGATATTAAGAAGCCATTCCAGCAATCGAGTTTTTGATTCACTGCGTAACAAAAACAAATGACTTTCGATTCAAATTCAACTGAATATATGCGTGTCTTAGTTGCTATTTCAATTTATCTGCACCTAAAAAACGATGTATTAGGAGGGCTTAAAATTCTTGACGGTTTCCATTGTACAAGAAAAGAAAACTGATGCTTTCACAATAAAAATTAGTTCGATTTGATTATTTTTTTTCAAGTATTTCATGTCTAACATTAACTAATAATTTATCTATTAATTGAATAATGATTTTTTTGAAGTGGCTTAATAAATAACAAATTTCCAAAATGTTTACGTATTTTTTCAAAACTTTAATATGAAAAAATGAAAATATATTCAACAAAATACTGTACTATGTGCACTGTAACAAACATAGTATAAGAAATTAGGCCAAATAAATTAATATATTGTTTTCATTATTAACCAGACAACTTTTTTAGTAGGACTCATGGAAATTTTACGCAGCATTTTTTTCTTCTTTATAAAAACAAAATCATATGTTGTTAGAGCTTAAAGTTTTATATCCAATTGTAATACTTAAAAATCTTTCTTACAACTTTGGCGTAAGACAAAAAATAAATACGATTTTATGAATATATTCTTATGTGTTATAAGAAGGGAGATTCATTTGAAAATGGAAAGAATCTTAATGATTTAAGTGCTTTTGTTTTGTTTTAATGGAAGTTCTGAAGTACGTACAAACTCTCTAATATTAAAACTATTGTTCGGTAAACAAAACCACTCAATAAATAAGCTTGAGTGAATATTCTTTCAAACTTGATACCAAGTTTTACTGAGCGTTGATAATTTTGCCTACTCGTTCATATTTGTATGCACAATAATCTATCAATGTCAAACACAGCTTTACTATAGTCTTCCTATTTTCAAGTAAAAACTTCTAGGAACTGTTTCAAGCTTCAGAGATCTACTATGTGTAAACATCATAAAATGTCAGCATTCACAATGGTCCATACCTTTTTTATTTATTCTATTCATTAGGTAAAACACAATCATTGTTAATATTTGCTTGATATTAAAAAAAATATATATATAAAAAAAATGATGGAGCGTCGAGATCTATGATACGCCAGAATTCGAGCTCTTCTTATCTCTTTGTACTCTAATGTATAAAGATTTATTTATTTGTTGTGTCGTTATTCACAGATGTTAGTCACTGCAGGGCAGAGCAAAATACAGTGAATCTGGTTCACGTGGACAACACACGCATTATATATATATCCCCACATACTATAATTGCATATGCATACAAATGCGCAGAAACACACACGCAGATTCACGCATGCATATACAATATGTAAGGAAATGAACTATATAACTTATTTCAAGATGCCGAGGTTGTGTATTTTGAGATTAAAATTTGTGATTGTAATTTGGGGGTCGTCGTATGTAGGTAAGAGATCGTTGGGTTATAATGCTTGCCTACATCGCTGTAAAATTTTTGAGAATTCTCAGGGACGAACTCTTGAATTGTAGGCATTTTCAAATCTCTGGGTAGCAGCGAATTGCGCATGTACCATGGGCTGTTACAATTTTTTCATAATGCTTAAGTTTAAACATCTTTTTCAGGTGCTTCTAATAAGAATAAGCCCACACTTGTATTTCGTACACCATAATTGGGCGAGCCATATAGAAGAGCAGTCACTAACGACCCAGGTTTTATTTTTACGTTGCAATTTATTATTTAAATGTAATTACGTTAATATTTTGGATGGTTTATATAACAATGATGAATAAGTATTACTTTGTTTATTTAAAAGAACTTGATTGAATCTATTGATTTTCAATTGTTATGCCTGAGGTCTTTATTAATCATACCCGACGCGGATCTGGAGTAAGATTGTGTGTTTCGGGTAAAAGTTGATTGCAAAATGAAAAAATATTTTATTGTAATTAAATTACCTATGTGAATTTTTAAATCCATTTAAAAATATCTAACATGTCTGTCCAATGCGTACAAAATTTCACAGTGATCCATACTTTATAGTCTACTTTTATCTTGATTATACATTTATCTTTTTTTTTTTATTTTCAGGTAACAACCAATATTATTATTTTCTTCAAATGTTACACTTCGTTATTAATTTATTAGTTTTTCTATTCCTCCCTTAATAAATAATCAATTTAAATAAGCATTTTTCATTGTCACTTCGCAGTGGAAAGTCACTATATAACATGTTACATGTATATGTATTTAATTGAATCAAACACCTTTTGTAGAGTGAACTATCTCCTAAATTTTATCTGTCAATGATCAGAATCGATTTCTGATTTTCATTTTCTTAGTAATTGAATTTTGTTTTTAATGCATATTATTTCACTACACAATTATTTTTCTTTTTTTTTTTTGTTACAATTACAATATAAAAAAGCCTTTCTCAAGCTCTTGGACGTTTGTATCATTCTTGTGTAATTCAAACATAAACCCAATTACAAGATAAAAATTGAGTTACAAAACAAAACAGACACAAAGTTAAATGATCCTTTCAACCGAGTAAAAAATGAACAAACAGCATTAAATGATCTGCGTCTAGGCTAGCCAAAGAAAAACGAGGCATCAAAGCTTTGACCTAGGATTACGAAGGTAATAACGCAACATCTGCCTCTATCTACAAATTTTAATCACTTTCAAGGGATCAGCTTTTTGCATGTATATTTAACTAAACTGCATCAAAGTACTTTTTAACTTTATCGCTTAAGTCTTGTATCGAAATGTAATTAGTTTTCTAAAAAATCACTAGGGTACAGTAGAACTTTTTTAGTATATATTTTAACAAAAATACTAATTTATGAATTTAGTTTATTTTAAATAAGGCGTATTATTAAGTATGTGTATTATTTGATTTGAATCTTCACGAGCTTAAGCTAGTGAATGCCAATTATAATTTTAACCTAATAAATTAAATCATCTTAATCTATGGATGTGTTTCATGATGAAATTTTCTCTTTCACATCTCGTGTAGTATTCATTAAATAAATGATAAGAATGATGATTATTTCGGCATAAATCATATTCTTTTACTTCAACTAACTAATGCCTAAGTGATATAAATAATAAAAATCTGCAATATGAATCAACATGATTTGAAAAAAGAATCAAAAATTAAGCTGAAAACATATTACCAATGTTAACTCAGAGGAAAAATATCGATTACAGTTTTTGTGATTCTTCTGAATATATTTATATATATATATTCATGGCGCACTTCCACTTTATATGTTGAAGAAATCACAAACATATTTTCATCATTGGTATAGATTTTGATCTTTGATTACCAATTCATATAGGGGTTAAAATCATTCATTGCAAGAAAAAACAGAAAACGTAAAACTAAAAAGACAAAAAAAGTATCACCTACGAAGCTCACAACACCCTTTAATGTAATGGATTTTTAGATTATTGATTTCATTAAATAAAACCAGCAGTTAATGTAACAGAAATAATTATATATCTATCTTACAGCACCAAGTATATATATATATTTTTGGTAAAAAAAGATTTGCCGTTTTATCACGGGATTGCCGATTTTCTGAGTAACTTTATTCTATGCTTCGTGTTATGGAAAAAACTATCAATGTCCATATCGATATTTTCTTCACTGCAATCGACAATCTTTCAACATAAAAGTAACATCGCAACCAAGTTCTCTTATTTCTTTTGATAATTAGTTCTCAGGTAAAAAATTAGAGGTAAAATAAAAGCAAACGTGGTGAAGTTCCGGCATCGTAAAGACACAAGGAGGTCGTCCATACGTCATATGCTGAAGTAAAAGTATTTGTTACTCAATATGTGCAGTAGGAGTGAAAAAAATTACCACAGTGGCTCTACACATTCATGAAAATTGTGGCGATTACTCTTTTTTTAACTGTTTAATTTTTTTATTGGAAATATGAAAGGATTTTTCTTTGGAGGAAAAATTTACATGAGTAAATACATTAAAATATAAATATATGTGTAGATTCTTTTAAAAAAATATATTTCATCTAAATATTTCAAATTTTCTGTTTGATGTGAAATGATTTTTTTTTAGTTTTATAAATTGTATGTATTGGTGTATCGTATTTTGTGTTTTTTCTTCGGCTAAAAACATTGTTTTATTGGAAAAATAGCCAAAATTATATTTATATTAAAGTACATTTAATCTAAAACAACCAGGATTGGTTTGGCTCATCTCAAAATCTATCTTGTTTGTTGTAAAGATTTTCGACAAAATAAAATGTAGAAACATTTGAAATAGTATTATGAATCAATTATTTATCTAAACAGATGATTTTCTTGTGACATATTCTATACGAATCTCAACCAATTAATAATAATTATATATTATTCTTTCTATTGTAGTTTCTTTTTGCAAATTTTGTCATTATTTTTATAGGTGAAAAATTATTATTGGGATATTTAATTTTTATCTTAATACAAAGGTACAGAACTATCAATTTCCATAGCGATAGTTTTTATTTGATGTTGCGTTATGCAAAATATTTTCTCATGAAACACTTTTATGGTAAAAGGAAATTTCTTCTTATATTCTGAAAATAAATTTGAATACAATTTTTTAACGAATCATAATTATTCTTAACTTATTGGTTTTTTTAGTTTAATTTAAAAATACAATCATTTGTACTTAATTCGTATAAAATATATTGAATCTTATTTTCGACAATTGATTTACTTACGATTCAAGAAGTCAAAATAGTTAGACGATATTTGTCATTCTCAGAAAGAAACTAAAACATAAACACAACATAAAAGTTTCTATTATGTATATCACGGAGAATCCATCCAATAACTTATGATTAATAAAAAAATTTTTGCATTTGTGTATCAAATTATTAAAATAATAAAAATACTTCTTTTATTATTGGCGGGTCAAGCTCGTATATATCACACTTTTCCACTTATAAGTGATTGTTAACACATTTAAAGTACCATTTATTTGTGTTAATTTCTTAAGATGATTCGATAACGAGTAATATAATAATATTTTAAAAAATGCTAGCGATTTTTCTTGGTAACTTTATCTACATATTTACATGCATAAATGTCGTTTCATTTGTGAAGAGTTTGATTTATAATATTTTTTTTTCTTTTCAGATTCCATGAATGACATAATCCGTGATGACCATATTTTGAATACCACATAAACGAGAACAAAAATCCTATACAATAAAAACCATAGTAATATTTAACCCTATATCATAAGCGATGATTTTATTAAGATGAAAAATGTGCATTTCAGTTATTGATTTATCAAGATGCCGAACGTTTTATTTTATCGACAATAATTTATACAATATTGAATCCATTATTCACTCATTTCAAAATGTAAATAATATACACAATATTTTCTGCTAACCTTATTTAGTAAATAATTATTTTAACTTATACCAACTGGATTTTTCAATAATTATTATTTCAAAAATGAATGTGAGAAAATCTTGCCAAAAACAGCTTAACACGTGCCAGTTTGGTGATATATATGTATAGTTTGAAATAGTGAATGTTATAGATTGATTAAATAAAAACAGCAGAATATTTTATTAATTTTGAAAAAAGTCGAATAAAATAATTCAACATGGATGTGGTGGGCTTTAACGATAGCATTGAGAACGATTCCTCGCTATACGACTTCGCGTCACTTTTCAATGAAATCCCAACCGCCTCGCTGAGTTCTTTTCACAATAGATCGGCCACCAATACGACTTCCGAAGAGCCGAGCTTTATTCTTCCGTGGTGGAGGCAATTGCTGTGGAGCGTATTGTTCGTGGGCATGGTGTTCGTGGCCGCTGGCGGAAACCTTATCGTCGTTTGGATTGTCCTGGCGCATAAAAGAATGAGAACTGTCACCAATTACTTCCTGGGTAAGTCGATAAATCTTGCAATAGTACATATCTAAATGCTCGAATTTAATTTAAAGTACGTAATATATTTATGCATCACATTTTATCATAGAATTATTTAGAAATAAATAAAGCTCCTCATTTTTTTTATTGTTTCGGTAAGTTACCGAAACATTAAAAAGCTTGTGTAAAAACCGTATTAATGTTAAATAATAGATTTTTTTAATTAGATTTCATTGAGTCTTATGAGATATTTAAATATTTAATATTTATTATTATTACTTATAATAGTTATTGCTTCTGTACATATTTATAATCCTTAACCAAACATCATACGTTGCGGCGCTTAGTTGGTTTCTATTAATAGCTTACTGCAGATTCTGTTCCATACTATTAAGGGCGGGAAATATTAGTTCAGGTTAGTACACAATATGCCGTAAAAGTCATTTATGAATTTCATGGTTCGCTTCATGCGGTATCGCATTAATTCATTGAAACTTACGGATGCATTTATGAGAGAAACTATCAATATACATTGTTTTATGACTGTAACAGGAAACCATTTCAAAAAAGGGGATAGTAATCGATATAAACAAATGAAAAATCTGACTGAGAAAGATTTTATTTGTTAGCACTCACTGAAGAAAAATATTGATATCATGAATTTTTAAAAATAAAAATGCTTGCAACTATGTAAACCGTCATTTTAATAAGAATAATGAATTTTTAGACAATGATTTCAAATAAGTGTCATCTATAAACATTTCTCTTAAAAAAAAAGTTTTATTTTTTTACATTTAATTTATCTTAATTCGCGAAACCTCTAGTTTACCAGCCGCTAAAACAGCTTAATCTTTTTTTATTATTATAAATTACGTTAGCTTAATCAATTCTTTTACAAGAATTATTTTTCTTGCGCTAATATTAATTATTCTTCGCAGTAAATTTGATAAAACTGAAAAAAAAAAATCCAAAACACCAGATTTCGAGTAATTTTTTTATACTATGACATTGAATATTACACAATTTAATTGAATCAAATAACAATAAGCTAAGGGATTAATGAATTTTGGTTTTATTCATTAAAAAAAAATATATCAGAAAATGCATTCATATTTAAAGTTACAAACATGTGTTTCATTATAACGGGAAACATTTATAATGTTTGCTTAAAAACATGTCTTTCCGTATGATTTTGATAATGTGTTTTGTAACCAATTGGATGATTGCTTTATTATTTATTTTTAGATAGTTTCTTATTTCAATAAGAATGAAAAAAGTGCTTCAAAGTCCAAAAAAAACGCTTATATGTTTCTTTCCAACGAGTAATATCAATAAAGTCTATAAAATTTATTCTAAAATAACTACATGATATACACACATCTTCATGGGCGTATCACTACCGTGCAAAAATAGCTGTATGTTCAAAACTAAATTTCTAAAGCCACAACTTGCTTACCACTGGTAGACCTGGTAATATTAGGCAATATTGCTTGCAGTTTATAACTTTTCGCACTAACTACAATGGTCGTGGTTAACTTACGACTGCGAGCGTTGCAAAGCACACTTTGGCCGTAGCGCACCTGCTGTGATAAATTGTTATGCTAATGTAATTATAAACGGAATGCACTTTTTTGCTGCCCGTTAAAATATTAATTTACTCACTGTATTGTATTCCTTAAAACCAATTAAAAATTTAATATTTTACATTGAATATATAAGAACATGGTTTGTTTGTTCGTATAAAAGTTTAATTAATTGCTTACAGAATATCGTGAAATTTAAGTGACAACTAGTTTAATTGATTGAATTGGTACTTACTTTATTAACATAATATGAAGCTAGAATGATAAAACAGAAGAGAATATGTATTGCGTACTTTTTTTTACACTGCCATATAAAAATATATATTTTAAATAATAAAAACACATTTTTTAGTACTTATTTCCACAATATATTTTTTGATCAGGACCGGTTTCGCTCATCGCGAGCATTATCAACTGATAGAATACAATTTACAAACAAGTCTATTTATACAAAACAAAAAATTAATTTGAGTTAATGGTAGCAGGTATACAAAACCATGGGTACAAGAACTAGGAAACAATTTACATAAAATCATACAATATTGATACAAATAAAGTAAATTAGCATAAAAATTAAATGTTCACAATCACTTATTAAAAATTCAATTACAATTATGGTAAATCAATAATCCATTAGGAGCTCTAAACAATCAATAAGGGAGTAAGGGTGGGAAATTTTTAATGACGAAAATAACCCACAAATCACTACTTAATGGAACAAAATAAATTAATACATGAGAAGTCGATTAAAGATGAATCGATGAGATGGGAAGATATGGTCAGTCAGGGGCGTTCCAATATTTTCTGTAAAAAAATTAAGTAAAAGGAGGCAATATCATTTTTCAAAAAAAAAAAAAAAAATTTATTTGAAATATATATTTATTAATCTAATTTAATGAGTATAACAATGGTGACGACGCAAAAGTAGTTTGTTCATTTATAAGGTTAGAATTAGGCAAAAATTTATATCGATTAATTTCAAGGATTTCTTGTTTATCTAATTTCAGTGATTTGTTATTGAAATGCAGGATTTTGTAGTTTATAGTAAAATCACATGAATGTTTATTTTGAAACAAATGGTTTCCAAAAGTAGAAATCTCATCGCCTTTTTTGGCACAAGCTAAATGTTCCTTAAATCTAGTATGAAAGGATCTTCCTGTTTGACCAATATACCTAGCCTCACAGGAATCACATTTTAGAAGATAAATACCACTTTGGCTTAAAATATTAATTTTGTCTTTCGTGTTAACTAACATTCGACTAAGATTATGATTGTTATAAAAAGTTACATTAAAAAGTTTTTTGTCTAACTTCTTGGATATGTTTTCAGAAACTCGGCCTAAATAACTTAGTTTTACCCAACGTTTTTCAACGGAGGGAACATCAATCATCAAGCTCGAGGTTACATTTAATAAAGCTAATTTTTTAGTTTTTTTAAAGACAAGTCGATCAATCAACTTTGCATCGTATCCATTGTTAAGTGCGATCTGTTTAATGGTGTTTAATTCTAAATTGAAATATATAAGTAGCTCAATATCATAAGTAGCTCGTCTAGACACCACATTTCACATAAGTTGTCAACTTTTCATTCCTTTATTCATCGCTTGTTGACAATTCCTATGACAGAATCAAATTTCAATTTAGAATTAAACACCATTAAACAGATCGCACTTAACAATGGATACGATGCAAAGTTGATTGATCGACTTGTCTTTAAAAAAACTAAAAAATTAGCTTTATTAAATGTAACCTCGAGCTTGATGATTGATGTTCCCTCCGTTGAAAAACGTTGGGTAAAACTAAGTTATTTAGGCCGAGTTTCTGAAAACATATCCAAGAAGTTAGACAAAAAACTTTTTAATGTAACTTTTTATAACAATCATAATCTTAGTCGAATGTTAGTTAACACGAAAGACAAAATTAATATTTTAAGCCAAAGTGGTATTTATCTTCTAAAATGTGATTCCTGTGAGGCTAGGTATATTGGTCAAACAGGAAGATCCTTTCATACTAGATTTAAGGAACATTTAGCTTGTGCCAAAAAGGCGATGAGATTTCTACTTTTGGAAACCATTTGTTTCAAAATAAACATTCATGTGATTTTACTATAAACTACAAAATCCTGCATTTCAATAACAAATCACTGAAATTAGATAAACAAGAAATCCTTGAAATTAATCGATATAAATTTTTGCCTAATTCTAACCTTATAAATGAACAAACTACTTTTGCGTCGTCACCATTGTTATACTCATTAAATTAGATTAATAAATATATATTTCAAATAAAATTTTTTTTTTTTTTTGAAAAATGATATTGCCTCCTTTTACTTAATTTTTTACAGAAAATATTGGAACGCCCCTGACTGACCATATCTTCCCATCTCATCGATTCATCTTTAATCGACTTCTCATGTATTAATTTATTTTGTTCCATTAAGTAGTGATTGTGGGTTATTTTCGTCATTAAAAATTTCCCACTCCTTACTTCCTTATTGATTGTTTAGAGCTCCTAATGGATTATTGATTTACCATAATTATAATTGTAATTCTTAATAAGTGATTGTGAACATTTAATTTTTATACTAATTTACTTTATTTGTATCAATATTGTATGATTTTATGTAAATTGTTTCCTAGTTCTTGTACCCATGGTTTTGTACACCTGCTACCTTTAACTCAACTTATTTTTTTGTTTTGTATAAATAGACTTGTTTGTAAATTGTATTCTATCAGTTGATAATGCTCGCGATGAGCGAAACCGGTCCTGATCAAAAAATATATTGTGGAAATAAGTACTAAAAAATGTGTTTTTATTATTTAAAATATAATGCCTTTCCATCAAGAAGTGACAGTTAACACCTTAAAAGTGAAAAATATATATGTAAATTTACACTTAAACTTGTAGAACTAAAATACTAGTTTTAGTTGAAAGTTTAAACTTTGAAGTTTAGACTTTAAAGTCGGTTATATCAAGAATATATTATTAAATCCACCACTTTTTTGATTAAAAAATTATTTAATTTTAAATATTTTATATTCTGGTAAATGAAAAATATTGAAACAAAATTTTAGCATAACTGAATTTTTCAAAATACATGCTTTAGTTTACTTTGCAATTTATAAAAAAGATATAATGGTCAATTTAAAATAGAAAGTTTTAAATCAGTATGCTTTTTTATAACACTCCCTGTAAAGTATGTTTTGAGCTATTTTTATATTTTTTATCGTAAGCATGTAAGCATGGCAGTCTAACAAATTCTAATTAATAAATTTATTGTTTAATGGTTTGTAACACTGTTTTAGATAATAGACAAAAGATAAATAGACAATCAATGTGAAGAGATTTATAACAAAAAACAATATGGCCCCTTTAAAATGTAAGAGTAATGAGTTAAGTTTTTGTATTTCAAACTTAAATCATTAGTTAATTTATTTCATTGCTATTTATTTACAACTGAGAACAATTTTAATATTTAATAGCTATTAGACCAGTCATTGCAACAAATAATATTAAAAGTTGGGGTTATTGATTTCTGCATAAATCAGCGACTTCTAACTATTTATTATTACCAAAGCAATATATTTTCGCTCAACCCTACTTTTTATTTCTTAAAAGATGTATACATATTGTTTTAAATGAAAATAGCTTTATTAAAAAAACTGAAAACAAGATTTAACTTAATCTGAATATTAACAAAGATGAGAAGATTTGTTTATTTTTCCATTACAGATGATGTTATGTTATTTGTTATTTAACTGAAGAATGGCATTTACTGGTTAGAACTCCACTATAACACTGTGAAAAAATAGCAATGTATTTTGGTTCTAAAAATTTTAATTATCAATTATTTAAATAATCTGCGGCTTTCGGATTGGAAGCCACTGGCATAGATAATCTCCACGTCGGATGAAGGCGTATTTTACGTACTTAATTTTATTGTAATTATTAGAAATTACTTACCATTCACATAATAAATATATTTTTTTTATATTTTGATAAAAATTAATTGTTTATGACTTTTAAAAGTGTAATTTTTTTATAACGTTGTTATTTCTTACACTTTTGATATATTTCATATTAAAATGACCGTTCATTTTTTTAGTTTATGTTTGGTTTTATATACAACCGCATAACTCCTATATCAAAGATTCACATAAATTCTAAATCGCATTCAGGCAGTGCAAAAATTACAAAAGATAGTTTGGATAGATGAGTCCATCAAAAGATGAAAGCGTGTATGAATAGGTAGATTTATAAAGCAATCTCCTATAATGATTTTAGGGTTGCAGAGGGCTCGTGCTCAAATTCACATCGTCGTGTAAACTACTCCTGTCTGTTTAAATGAAACATAGTTTGATATAAGCATAGTTTCATTGAGTTTATAATAGCTCTCGTTTTGGAGGGAAAGATTAACTTCTCTTAGAGAATGTTTTACTGCCTAAAACTTGGTTGGAAGAGGTTTTCAAACTTTAATATACAACGATCAAGATTTATTGCCAACGTCCGTACTGAATATTTATTTTGTTAGTCAAAATAATTTTAAATATGGTAAACGACCGTCTATTACACACTTACTTCATCTTTTATAGACACAGTATCGTTTCAATGAGTTTTACGTAAAAATATAATATTTACCCAAACCAAAGATATGGCACCTATTAATAATGTGACTTCTGTCGTTTTGTCAGTTGCAATATGAAAATAGTCACATTTTACTCTGAGCCTTCGAAAATAATAAAAATTTGACAAATCCCAATGTTATCGTTCTTCTATCTCTACTCAAATAGAAAGTAGTTGAGCAATTTATTTATTATAGTGTTCACTTAATGATTTCAACTGAATTAACATAAAAATAGATTTCCGTCTTGAAATTAATTTTATTTCAAATAGATTTGAAACGGTCTTACTGTACGCTATATATTCTATTCTTCTTCTAAAATAGTTTCAAATATTAAATAATCATAAAGCAAAATTGTTTCTCTATAGGCAAGGTGTCAAGAGAATATTGATATATTTTGATATTTAAAATACAAACATTTTATTAAAATTGATCACTCAGTCAAGTCATGTTTCCTGGAAATTTTGTCAGACAATACGTAAAAGGAGATAGCAAATATCAAAGCAATATTATTTTATTTTAAATTTTTATTCAATCAGAAATTCATTTACATTGCGATAACAATAGTCCTTTAACTGTTTTTAACCTAGCTTATATCGTGCTAGTAAAAAAATTGAATTTAAATTTAAAATAAACTACAAACAGGCGGCACTTTTAATAAGCTTAAATACTGCCTGGAGAAGATTTATTACAGAAATGCATTAGCCTTTTGCAATGGTCTGAGGAGCGGCGAAAGAATTATTTTTGTCTGTTTGTTAAAAATTTCGTGTGACAATTGATATCTGTTGATTTCCTGCTGTTTCAAAGCCGTAATCTTGCGACCTTTATTACAAAGATGTAAACACATAGGCACTGAGCTTAAATTTAAATGATCGTATTTGCTCATTAGCTCGAGTGGATATGCTCCTGTCTGTTCGATATATATGGATAAGCATGGGTCACAAGATATTTTATAAATTCCGCTTCTGTCAAGTTTATTAATTTTTTCTTTACTATTTTCAAGATGTCTGCCTAAATTGTTATTGACTTTGAAAGCGACGTTTACTGAGTTTTTTATTTCACGATGAATTTTTTCACATGATATCAAATACTCTTCATGTAATACTGCTAACTTTCTCTTTTTTTCAGTGAATTTATCGATAGCGGATGCCATGGTCTCTACATTAAACGTGACCTTCAATTACACATACATGATGAACTCAGACTGGCCTTTTGGAACTCTTTATTGCAAAATTAGCCAGTTTGTGGCTGTACTCAGCATAGGAGCGTCGGTTTTCACACTAATGGCCATTAGCATCGATAGGTAAGTGACCAAAAACCATTATTTTACTAAGCACATCCCTTTCGGCTACGCTAAACAAAATATATTATGTAAATGAAAAAATTTATACATTTAATAGCCGTGTTTTGCAAGTGTCGTAATCAACACACAAAAACCCACTTTTAATGAAATAACTATACTGGCCCGACCAAATTTATTTTGAAAAATAAAAGTTTTTCGACCCAATATAAATAAACATCTTTTTATCGAGGTACAATGTCAATGGAAAAATAAAATATATACAATACATGCAACGAACGATGTATACACCAGTGAAAGTCTAGGACCAACTGTTACAAATATTTATTAGCTAGTACTAGTTCATATAAAATATAAGACTGCAAAAAAAACAATATTAAATATTTAAGTAAAAAAACATATACATTTTTAGGTATGTAAATGTAAACATTATTGTTGAACATACTATCTAAATGACTTCTGTGTCGCAAATAAAATCAACTAAAATTCAAAGTCTTTTCAGAAATTATATTGAACACATTATAAAAATAAGTATTTTAAAATAAAACAATTTGTTCAGTTTAATCTATAGACTCGATACAATTTTTACTAACCTTTGAAAAGAAGATTGTGTGTTAAATATGAAAGTTAATCGATGAATTTCTTTATTATATGAACATCAACTTTTAACGTAAGGTAAATGTTTTCTGTTGTATAATTTGATGGTTCAAAGTACTTTGGTGCTGTAGCACAATCAATGTGTGAGGCAAATCGGATGAACAAAACAATTTTCCATATGACTTTTTTGTCTAAATTTGATACCGCGGTGATAACACTTACAAAAAAAATGATCCTAAAGAAACGTGGTCAATACAAACAATTCTCGTAAGACCATTTACCCATTTATAAATTTACGCTTCAGGTTATGTAAGAACTAAAAATCTGAAATGTAACGAGACTTAAATAAACGTACATAAAGTCTATACAACATTTTATTTGTGAATTAGGTCGCGTATGAGTTATTAACAAACATTTCTTATTGTGGTTCTCATTTTTCATACTTTAAAACTTTGCCCAATGATAAGGCAAAGGTATTTTGGCAGAACAATTCTGTCATTAGTTGCTTTTGCGTTTGATAGGCACCTATTGTCTAAGGAAGCTAGATATTGTTCATTTTAAAACAATCTAAGTTGACCTGATCGTTGCTAAATTTGTAAATACAGATTTTCTAAGTGAAGCAATTAATCAAAATTTCTCATACATAATCTTTTTTGTTATGTTTTTTAAATATTTTTAGCGCAGAGATAATTAATAAATATTATGACATCAATCCCATAAAAATATATTTAGATCTGAAGCTTGTTATCATAAAAACAAAATATCATTCTAAATGTACTATCATTCGATATAGGTTATGATATCGACTGATGGTGCTTGATGGAATTTCAATATGTTCATCAACACATGTTTTGCCACTTGCGACCCGGGTTTCGCCTTTCGGCGTCTTTAGACAAAAAATGTAGAATCGTATAACGTTTTACTTATTCAAATTAGTAAATATTCAAAATATTATTTGTAATTGGTAATTGGATCGCTATTTTTAACACTGATCAAAATAAATACATATACGTACATTTTTTTAAATAATACATTATCGATATACATATCCTAACTTTGAAATTGACATCTATTACATGGAAAATAAATGTGTGTGTTTAAGCAGCTGTTACATGGGTTAAGTGTCATTACCTCAAGATACTGGAAGATTATATCATAAATATTTCATCAAAGGTATAGTTTTACATACTTAATTAAGTATGAGC
Organism: Himalopsyche japonica; assembly: GCA_028555115.1. Lineage (NCBI taxonomy): Eukaryota > Metazoa > Arthropoda > Insecta > Trichoptera > Rhyacophilidae > Himalopsyche > Himalopsyche japonica. The sequence goes on along the minus strand of JAHFWJ010000035.1, from coordinate 239,496 downwards.
GGTTTAATGATATTACAAAAGCCGTATACGTATTTATTTATGTGTTTGTCAGTTTCATGTGACAAATTATTTACATAGAATTAATATATCCCCGCTTTAAGCATGGAAAATGGACATTTACAATGGAACAAATATACATTTATTAAAATAGCGCATATAGCTGTACTATGCTCATGATACAATCACAATAGATTTTACTAATCATAATCAGATCACTTGTTCGGTTTGAATAATGTTTGATTGAAAATTGAACAAAATTCCTATTGTTAAATTCTTTATTTGTCAATATGCGGAATTAAATAAATTGAAATACATGATTAAACCTTAAATATTTAATTTAATATCATATCTTTTGTGATGTGTATTGAATTTCAAAATAAACAAAACTATTTAAACAATAATGTTTGTTTTATTTTAATAAACCTTTATTTCAAATATATAAATTTTTCATTAATAAAAACTGAACACTTTGCCAAATAAAACATTTTTCGGCAAATCAAAACCAAAATTTTGGTGAATCATTTTTTAAATTTTTGTTGCGGAACTTTACAGTATGTAAAAAATAAAAAAAATCGGAACTTTTATGTATGCCGATATTCCTGATAGCCCCTATGGGAAATCGTAGTTTATGATTTGTATACTTGATAACACTGGTAAGATAAATTATGATCGTACACTTTGATGTTTGTCTTCACCCCATTTCAAAAATAAATTTTATCCATTAACTGAATACATAAAATATGAATATATTCTCTATAATATCTTTTTTTAATATAAAAATACATTGTATGTAGCCAAATTAAAAAAAAATACATTTTACGTTAATTGAAAAAAAAATATGAAGAGAAATTTAACAATTAAATTTAAAATTTCCCTGCAGGCAGCAGGTCGCGAATTAAAAATGCCTATTTTCCCTTCAAAATTTTACCCCAATAAATTGAATAAAAATTAAATAAAAGGCTTAAGCATGACGGTAAACATAAAAATTATGTCAAAAGACAATGCAATAAAAAAATCTGCTAAAAAACAATGACCTGTTACATTCCTAAAATTTCAAGATTACAGTCAGAAAGAAAAGTTTCATATTGAAAAAATTATCATTGAAATTCGCGTGATAATTACATGGCATTACATTCCATTAACATTACATTCCATTTTCAAAAATCATGTTGATTTAATCAGTAGAGGATTTCACAAGGAAATTTTATTACTTTTAAATTATTTTCGCATATAAATTAAAATTTTTTCACATTTTGCACATTTCAAAAATTTTATACAGAAATTATTCTTTATTTTTCTTCAAATTTTTATCGATTATTTAAGCTTTTACGTAAACTTTGAATAATGGATTTCACAGTCTCGGATTGGTTGTATCGAAATTTAGGTGAGGAAATCTGCATTAATAATTGCAAATAATTGCATTCTACCGAATTAGAAATCCCTATATCAAAATCGATTGAACTGGAAAAGTGTGCCTTCAATGTTGATGAACATGTTGTTGAACTAGATTAAACTGGTTAGGTATTCTTTGTTAACAAGATAATAATATACTTAGTCAAACGTAGTAATTTGACACATTTGATAACATTTATCAATTACTAGTACACATACAATAACCGTCCACTTTATCTGTGACATGGTGGAAAATCAAGAGGTATTATTATATGAAATTACACCAATTATTTTCCTTCGGCGATGTTCACAAAAGTTAAATGGGCTATTTTCCTGCACAGCTTCGTGCTTGACAAAATTTAAACCACGTTTTATTGAAAAATAGGACGGTTGAAAAATCTAATCAGCGGGCAGCCAATCAATCATTGTAAAAATATCGATTCACGACTCAACTGACGTGACATCATCGCAAATGGCTTCATTTTCCATTTCAATTTTATCAAGAGCCTAATTACGTCATACGGAATATTAAACGTGATACCAATAAACACATTCGCTTCACTTCATTTTTCGAATCGAATTTGGCTTGATTGAACCTAGTTTAGAATAGCAATTGTTTTATTTAATTGATATAATATTTTATTGACACGCATATAATTTATTCCATCAAAATATCTATCGACGTGTTTCTATGTTGTTAGAAATTTAACTCAAGTAATAAGCACATACATCAGAATTTTATGAAATCCTGACGAATCCTGAAGATGACGTTTTATAGCAACACGATTTGCAAAGATGTTCTGTAGTTATCATAAGCTGCAAATTAGCTGAAAATGATGCATAATTTATACGCGCCATAGGAAAAAATAAATTTATTATACACAAATTTTTTTGGACTATTTTAAATGTTAAAATAATGCTTTTTATTACTGAGATAAATTGATGGTAACATTGATTAATGCGGTCAGATATCATCTCTATAAAAATATATATTTTTTTACAATAGGTACAAAGACAAAAATTTCATCTTTTATATGTCAAATGAACAATCTTAAACAAATAAAGGAATCTTTACAGGTCATTTTAGAAACTCTGTTTAAATAAATGAACCAATTTATTGAAAAATACGTGATTATGTATTTGATTAGTATATTAAAAAAAGGAAAGCAGCAAATACAATAAGCCGTTAAAACAAATGAAACTTATTTTTATCGTTTTTTACTTTTCTGATAATAGTATGCAAAATAGACACTCTTAAAAAAACAGATTTCTCATAAGATTCATACCTTTAATACATGTGAAGTTCTATGTCTTCTTAAAAATTACGTAAGAAGTTGATTTCTCTTTATTTTCTATCTCCGATCGACTTGCAACCATGCCAATGAATTTAGCTTAGAACACTTGTGCTGTACATATGACCTATGATGACTTTAAAGGATATAAAATTAACAAACGAAGTTGACAAATTAATTAATAATTTAATGATTTTTTTACAACATGAATCCCAAGGGAATCAGCAGATAATGAAACCGTAAGCTTATTTGGGCGTTGCTGACGGCAGGGATCACCCTGCGTTAGCAGTTAAGCCTAAATTGAATGTTCTGAGGAACATCTGAAACCAGACAAAGTAGGGGTGGCGTATTGAAAACTTTTCACGTGTAATTCCCCACACGAACCAGACCTTATATGTAAGTTGCATAGCATATACGCTTTTAAAACAATTATTAAATGAAACAAAGACATTTTATGTGAATTTTTACGTGAAGTCTTTAAAGAAATTGTGTTAAATCAAGTCGTGAGGGTTGATATTTAGTTTTTATTAAATATCTTTTAATGTGGTTACTGTCAATTCTTGGTGGAATGACATGATATTTGAAATAATAAATACATATTTCAAGTAATATTTTCATAATTTATTTTATTACCGGAACCGGTTTTGCTCATTGCAAGCATGCACGCGATGAGAGAAACCGGTATTGATTAAAAAACAGATTGTCAAAATCTTTATAATAATCGTGTTGTTATTATTTAGAATTATTGAAATCTAATAAAGTTTAAAAATAAAAACGAGAATAACGAAGAAAAAACGGAAAGGCTAAACAATGACAATAATTTGGTAAAAACCCAAACTTTTTCAAAGTAAATTGACGCACTGTTTTACGAAGTACGAGAGTATATCAAATATCAACACTTATTTGAATCAAACAGTCAACATAGTAGTATAAAGAGTGTTTATTGATTGTTATCAAATGATTATAGAACTAAATGTGTAATTAGTTCGATATTTTATTATATCGAAAGACAAGCTTAAAAGTAGAAGAAGGAACCCTTAGGGGGTGGACTTTTATACATACTAAAACGTTACCATAAAAAGACTACGTCATCTATTTTCACTTCGTTATTTCATGTTTATAGATTTTTCAAACATTAGTGATTAATGAAAGAAATAATAAACATTAAACGTTTCAGTATCGATGTAGATCCGTAATTAAGATCACTTACAGATTGAATAAAGACACCGTTATTTGATGAGCTCACTATTTTAAATTAATAAATATTTAAGCGGAAGATTTGGTCGTTCCCTGCTTCTTATCATAGTAGTAAAATTAAATAGATATTAAAGATTTTAGTGTTGTAACTTTGATGAATTTTATATGTGAGAGTATAAAGTAACAATAGAAATTTAAATTTCTCCACATTGCGCCTTATTTAAATTTCAAAAGATTTTCTTTTGAAAGATTTTCAACTTCGTCGTGTTATCTGTCTTTGTGAAATCGCTGTTTTGATGTGAATATTCATAAATGAAAACAAAATAGAATATGTAATATAATCAAAACATATACATCATTATCAAGAAGATTAAATGCGGTTATATAAAGTAAAGTAGATACTTTTAAATAGCAAAAAGAAAATTTAATCTCTTGTCTATGCGTGTAGGAAAAATTTTATTTTATGGTATTTTACTGGCTATATGAGATACTTTTCAAAAAGGCGAAACGTGTGTCACATTTAGTAGCATAACAAAATGGGTAAAAGGTAATTTATATATTTTTTTTTAAATGAAAATACTATTTGATATTGTCATCATAACCATGAAATGATGTTCATTAATGTGTATTTAAAATCGAAAAGTAATCCAAATTATTATATGAAAATTAAAACAATAAATACATTGTATTAAAAAAATATTCTTGGTAAAGCTCCATTACAACACGGTAAAAAATAGCAGTGTATTTTGTTCTACAAAATTTATAAGATATATAGTTGATAACTATTTCGGCTTACACCCTCATCAGAACTATCTGAATATAGTTCTGATGAGACTGCAAGCTAAAATAGATATTAAATATGCATCTTCTATATTTTGCAGAATGAAAATATATGTTACATTGCTATTCTTTCACCATGTTACAATAAATATACCCAAAATTCAAAATCCGCATTTTATTTTTCTCATAGTTTTTAGCATTAAATCAATTTTTTCGAAGTTCAACATAAATTGAATGTTTGTATGAAAGGATATTTTTAATATATTATAGTTACTTTTGAGTGTTATCTCATCGTTTCAAGTTCGGTAATTTTAAATGATGTTTTATTTCTTCGACAAAAGATTAACAATTAATCACACGTTATAAAAAAATACTTTTTTTTTTTTTTACCAAATATTTTTACTAAATTGTATGCCATACGAGATCGTTTATTGGTCTTTTTAATAAATTTTTATCACGTCTTTTAAACTTCTTGCAAACTTTATAGTTTAACATCTTAGTGACTTTATATGTTATATCATCAATTTTATCAAAGTTGCCTATAACAACGTACAAATTGCGAATATGCCGAACAATTTCAAGCATAGTTGACTTAACATAATAATAAGAGAGGTTTGTGAAATTGCTCCAGGAAATATAAAACTTTCCTCGACCAATAACTTATAATTTGCTCCGCTAGTACTACTTCAGTTCATTTTAAAGTTCAAATTTGCTGAATCTTGTTAAACTATTTGGTTAACGCATTTTTGCTATCAAATAACTAGGATTATTCGAGTTAAATTGAACTTGTTATTTAAGAATAATCGTTGCACTGACAAAATATTTGACGAGGTAAAAGATTTTATGGTAGTACAATAAATTTACTAACTAACACTGGAACTACTCTAAAAATAGATATATATATATATTTTTAACGTTACCGAACTAAATTGACATTACTTTAATTGAAAACAATAAAGACTCATTATTGTCGTAAATATTTAAGAAAATTATCAAATTTTATAAATTTATTTCTGTGAACAGGCTTACATGCAATATACTCATGCATTTCTCAATTATATGAAACCCTTATATCGATGTATAAGATTATTTTTATGCTCGATTAACCGTAGGTTGTAGTACCTTAATGAAATAAATGTTTTGCATTGTATTTCTTGGAATGTATTATCTCTACTAGTCTTGAAATTAAGTTAGTGTAAAAAGGCAAAATATTATGAGTTACCATATTGGAAATTTTGGTTTAGAATCGTACAATAAATTAACACCAAAATGATACAAATTTTTAATCTTAATTTAAGTTATATATCATTAAAAGGTTAATAATACAGAATAAAAAAAATCTCATTTATATGTTGAATCGAAATTCAACAATTAATTCATTAAATTTAAAAATATGAATTCAATACGTAGAAAACGTTAGAACTAAAAAAAGCAACATTCTTTAACGAAGTAACATTTGTATCAATTTTTGATTGCGAGAATTTTTATACATCTAAGTCAGACACGCTATACTTTTTATATTACGGCCATATAATATGTGATTTCACTACAGTTCATAGACCACAAATACTAAAATATTTTAAAAATTATAAACGAAAGCTTCAAAAGAAAAATTTCATACATTTTTTAAGAGTTTTTTTTCCCAATAATTTTGATATTTTTCAAAACAAACTTTTCGTCGCAATTTTTAACTATATATGCGGAAATATCAGAACAATAAATTTGAAAACCTTAGTAGTAAATAATACTTAAAAATTCTGACCAAATCGCATTCAACCCTACTCACCCTTTTGAAATAGAACGTTGAAAGATTGGGTAAAAAGCAATCTTTCTAATTCTTCCTTCCTCCCCAGTCTGAAATGTTTGGTTGAGCGATTGAGTTTTTAGGAATTTATGAATATTCTATTTCCCGCCCATTTAAACGTCCATCATGACAGTTATATTGTGAAATATATAATGTGAAAATATTTAATAAAACAATTATTTACTAATTCAATGAAATATTACATTCACTTGTGTCTCTTTTTATCTATACAATGCATTTATTAATCGAATTAAAAAAAAATATCAACGAAAAATTCAATCAAAATACGTCAATAAAAGATAATGTATTTAATATTGGTAAATAAATGCCACCAAGACGAAGAAACTTAGTTTCTATTGAAACAAAACAAAACATGATTCATAAAAAAGTCTTTTGACCCTTTGAAACAACGAATTCTTAACTTGATATCTATAAAGGTTATCATATTTAAGGCGACTTTTTCTTTGACATGAAAATCGCTGGTTAAACGCCGCTTCTAAAATTATACATATTTCAAAAGAGTGATAACATCTCGATAATTTTGGATATTCCAGAGTTGAAAAAAATCATCTGATGGATTCGGCCTGCTCACTAATTTACATATTTATTCAAATAACTGCTGAAATTAATCTGAGATTGGAAGGATTCCGGGAAATAAAAGTTCGCAGAAAATTATACATACTAATAAAATGTGCGTATTTTGATGATTACGACGTAATTATTGAATTCAATACACTTTTTTTTTATCAAACCCATGTACACTACAGTAAAATTGTGTTTTTACAACGATATGATATATAATTATACAACATGACATAATAAAATCGGTGTTACTGAGTAATAAGGCTTTCAAATACAGACAATAATAACATTTAACATCAGTATTTTAATCGATTAATTCATCAAGCATTTTCCGGAACACAAAGTTTTTTTAATCACACTTTTTGTATTATGATCTTGCATACTGAGCCTTGAAAAATTGTTGAAAAAAAATTATTCGTAGCCTAATTTTCTCTATATCAACACTTATAAGCTCTTTGCTGAATTTACTATTATATATTCTAAATTATGAGTTTAAATGCCAAAACATGTTTCTTATATTTTTTATGTTCCTCGGTATTATCACATAATCGGTGTTATTTCTTCTAGATTCATTTTAAGAAAGATCAAATCAAAAAAAAGGGGGAAATTAATCCATATATTCATATTAAACATACTAAACTAGCTGTATATAATCTTCCGCTACTACACTTACTCAAAAAAATCCCACGCTCCCCGATCTTTCATTTTTTTAAGTTTTAATATAATAATATAAACACATTTTAAATTAAAAAAAACAGTCGGCGCCTCCCAGGCTAATAAATGCTATACATTTATACTTTAAATCTCACACTGATTTATAAAATATCAGTAGTTATCCACTTTCTGAATAATATACTGATTTTTTTGTCGAGAGCTCGATAATAAAATAAGTATTTTTCCCAAATAATAAATTTTTTCTATAGTGCTTTTTTCACAAAGAAAATTACTTGAATCCTAATTGGATTTGTTTACTGTTCGACTAAGTGGAATATAGTTTTCAAATTATTATAACGTAAAACATCTAAATGGAAATAATATTTAAGCAAAATTCACAATTTACAATTTTGACATTTATATTGAATACAGTTAATTGAAAACTTCACAGCACGTGATGGTAACGCGTGTTTTCCGCTCAATTGGCTATTCTAGCACCGTTCAATCACATTTTGAATTTTTTGAAAGCAAATTATTAGTCTGCAAAATCGCATTCAACTTCACATGTCATGGCAGAGGTTTTTTATCAAAATATATTTCATTTTATTTTGCACGAATTTGATTTAAACCTTATAAAATAATATGGTTGCGTAAGGAGTTTGAAGATCAACTAGGTTTTTCTTGAATAATGACGTATACAAGTTTTATATTTGCTTATAATGTTTAGCCGAAATGATAAATTTCTTTATATAATTGAATAATTTTACTAATAAATGAAGAAGATCTGTTTTTTTTTTTTGCTAGTCAATTGTTGATTTTGTGCTGGCTTTTAACAATTGGTCGCAATCGACAAAATATTATGTGTATCAAAATTTATTTCATCTTTTTTCAGTACAAAATAAAATTCAAATCATCTAGAAATCGATTAACGATTCATAACTCCAGAACTATGGTAGTTAACCATAATTAAACGTGTCATAGTATTTACTATGAGTGTCACTTGTCAATATTTTCCAACTATCACTATCTGCCACGTATAGTTCCATTGCGTAGTGATCTGTTACGCATAACAGACACATCAATAAATACTGAAATAGTTTATGATATCGACTGAAGGTGCCTGATGGAATATCAATATCAATTGTTACAACTTTAAACAACTCCACATGTTTTGTCACTGGTTTTGCCTTTCTTTCGTCAGTTCTGTTGCATCCGTGTGACAGAATGCTTGAAGATTCCGAAAGGTGAAACCGGGGTCGATAGTGACAAAATATGTGGAATCGTACAAAGTTGTAACAATTCAAAACTGAAATAATTGATGAAAAATTATATAGTTTTTATCTACAACTACAACTTTTTGGTTGGAATAGTTATAGGACATTGAAGGAAAATATATTATGTATTGCTAATTTAATAATTGATTTCGCCCTTATTTACATAAAAGCATTTTCAAAATGAGTTTTCATTTGATTTTTTTTATCAAAGTGTTATAAAATACCACACATTTTTATGGTTAAAATTCTGGACTGTAGCAGTGTTCTCATATCGTTATCTTAAAGTTCCGGAATTTAAAACGGACCTTGAAGGCAGAAAAGAGCACAAATTCTGTCGAGGGCAGTCTTAGCAGTGAACAATGCAAAAATGTTTTCTTTTCGAACATTACCTTTTCAGACCGCCAGCAGCTTTTTTTATAAATACACTTCAAGCTTAATAAGTGTCATATTTTTTACACCATCCTAAATTTTCATAATACTGACACGTCAAGTACGGGTTATACGATATAAAAAATATATTTTACTTAAACCGTCCCTCTTAAAGCTTAGCCCAAAAATATGTAGGTTTTTTTTTCAATTTATAAATAACCCAATCCAAGCTGTAAGTAACAAGTTGTTACAACCTTTTCAGTTTGAAATGTTAAACATATTGACTAGCATAGAAGCAAATATGAATATTAGTTTTTCTGCGAGAATTTTTTGTGTCCCACATATTAAATTTCTCTTCGATTGAGCAGTGACAAGACTAGAGGTAAATTTATCACACACCTTACGTCTAATATTAATGCAAAAAAGTTGAGGCGTAGTGTAAGATAAAACAAACATTAATGCTTTTAAGCAGAATAGCTTAACTAGAATTTGAATCTCTTATCACAACAAAAATATTGACCACGTTTGATACAGTTAATGGCCCGTAATGTTATAAACTTTTCTCTTCAAATAAAATTTCATGTCTAATTTTTTAAGTGATCAGAAGTTTAACTGAACTGAAATTTGCAATATTTACGAGAGAGAAAATTTATGTGAATAAAAGAAATATTTATATAAAAAAAGGCGGAAGTATGTATATCTCTTTTATAGTTGAAACATTGTTGGATTTTCTTTGTACGCATTTTATTGTTAATACGTGCAGGATTTAGGTGCTATTTTAGGTTTAGCCTTTTATTGTATAGAACTGTTAACTTAACAGTAAATCAAGATGTGAAATAACAATAATAAGAGTGAAGCGGTTCTCAAAATGGGGAAATATTGGATATCACATATTATGTTTCTAAAGTTTTAATTTTTATAATCAATACACACTATGCACATCACACATTTGATTTCTTTAAAGAGTATAAAATTGCATTTCGATCAAGAAAATTCCCGTTATAGTAAATTTATGTGGCTAATTAATTTCCGAAAAAAAAAATGATATTTTAACATGTATCATTGCGTATCAGTGAAAAAATAGTCGAATGAATTTTGATAGTTTATACTAACAAACGTAAGTGTTACATATTGTAATAATGAAAAGTATTCATAATTTAATAACTGGTAATGGTTTAAAGCTTTTTTTATATCCTAATTTATATACAACTTGTGAAATGTCTCCTCACAAGATATTTTGAAAAATAATAACTGGTGTATATGTCAGTGTATTTTTTTCTTTGATATAAAAGATATGAAATGATATTAATAAGATAAAATTAGTAACTAGCTAACTGATCCCATTTCAAATCGTTTCTAGTATTGATTAAGCAAAAGTGAATGCTGAATTAATTACATTCATTTCTTTGATCAAACATTGTTTTATCCATTATTACAACATTCCATAACAGGATTCGCAACCGAGATGAACGAATCTATCACAGAACCCAGGACTAGCATTTTTACCCATTACATACGACTACATGACTTGAGAGATTACCTTTTTATAACTCTTTGTAAGTGGACATTGAAAAAACCATATTTGAAAAGCATGTCACGATTTTGCTATCCGTACATCTAAATCAATTTCCACGTTGCCTTTCGGAATTGAAACCAGTTTTTGTTGCCCGTTAGAGATTGAAAGTATTAATCTTCCGTTAGTAGTACTTGGGTGTCGAGTAAAAATTTCGTTACTAACTTTTACTGCCTTCGAGCTTTTGCGAAGATGTATTGGCATTACCAACACATCAATAATAAAATAACGTATAAAAATACTTGGCAGCAGTGACCTGAAAATACATAGTTTTATATTCTGAAATTTTTAACTTCGTTATATCCAGGACCTCTTGAAGAAAGTTTTAATATACCGTATCTTCACATGCTACATAAAACCATAGAAAAAATTTACTTTGAAAAACAGTTTTGATAATATCCAATTGTTGAAAATTGAAATAAGTGTCCATTTAAGATATCGGTTTTCATTGATTAAACCAGAAGATGTGTCATTACTTCTTATTTCCTGGACATTTCTTCACATATTTTAAAAATATTAATCCCAATATATGCATTTGTTAGCTTTATAACCATAAACAAACTGGATTGTATTGACTCAATTTACATATATCAAATTATATATAAAGTTCAGATGAAGGTGTAAGCAGTAATAGCTATCACATAATATTTTTAGAACAAAAATGCATTGTTATTTTAAAACCGTGTTATTTCAAATGATTAAAAAATGATTATTTAACACAATTATTAATAAATGATCATCAGCTAAAAATTTATAAAAAAATGTGGTATAACACACATGTCTAAGATTTATTTTGTAATTACAAATACAAACACTATTTTAAGCTTATATTAACTTGTAAACAACAAAAGTGTTTTTACTTGTGTTAACAAAAGCTTTTATCAAGACTTATCATAAGTCAAAAAACGTACATGGAATATTACATGTCATCAATGCAATGTCTGCAATGACCAATGATAAATATGCTCTTAACCCTATAGTTTTTCGAAAGTCCCACAGTTGAATGATAAAAACTTTTTGGGCGCTAATTTTATTAACGATATGCCAAATATGTATTTTTTAATTGTATGCCACTTCAACTTAAAGGGTCGCATTTTTTTGACAAATACGATTGTAAAAATACTTAGCCTTGTTAAATTAAAATAATACATTAAAAACTTTTCCTTAGATATGAAATGTTTTTAGTAAAAAAAAAACGCTCATTTGATCTAGTTAATAATCCAAATAATGAACCAAAAATAAGAAGCAATAATATTTTTTCGGACTTTTTCCATCAAAGGTTCATTGTAGATTATGCGAAGTTATTTTGTTAAGCTTAACAGAAAACCGATTGCTAAAGTTATAAGAATTTTTCATCGATATTTACTTGTTATGTTATTTCTTTCAATTTTTGTCTCAAAAAAACTCTGATTGTACTATTTTCAAAAACACTTGTCTATCTACCTATGCCTGCTCTTTAGAAAGTTGCAAGGTGTCTCATTCAAATATAGTTTTCCTAGTTTTCTTTCTGAATTTCACTACGTGCTTAATGATATTACCTAAAATCGTTTCTCCTATCAAAAATATGTCGATATCTTAACGATGAATCGCGAGTATACTTGAATCGATTTTTTACGCAAAAAAATGTTTCAGGCACTGATGATCCTTCAACCCTATTAAAATAATATGAAATAAATGGAAAAACGTGACAATTTGGTGACATAACAGTGAGGAAAATATTTATTGTGTCGTAGCACACAAGAAAAGGAATCAAATATTGTATTGGCACAATTGTATTTTCTTCTCTTAGTATCCTGTCTATTATATATATGTTTTAATGTGTTTTGTCTTCTAACTATCAATATTGCTATCGCTAAATATTCTGTCAATTTTAGGCGCTGAATGGTCAAAATAAATGAAATAAAACCCCAATAGAACATAGATGTCAGAATAAGGAATTTTTTAAAGATCTTTTCAAACAAAACTGTTTTTCAATTAGGTGTTAAATGATATACATTGGGTACATATGATGTATTTTTGTTGATGACGACTATATTTGATTCTTTTTGTTTCTAAACTCGTTATAAAAATACATGTTTTTTTTTTATATGACACAAGTAAAAACTGTGATTTAACAGTTTTTTTGATACTAAAATTTTATATCTAAGTATTCTGTCGAGTAAACAATGTCAGCTTAAAATTTTGAGAATTGAAATAACTTATAAACTGTCTAATAACGAAAAAAGATTTCAAATTCTTATATTAAATTTAATTATGTTCTATATGAAACGACAACAGTGCGATGAATTATTTTTTGAAACATGGAATCGCGCAAAAAAAAATCACGCTCGTCGGCGAAGAATTATTCTAACAGATTTTCCCTGCTTTAGTTTTCATTCTCATCCTGAAAAGCCTCTCTCTCTCTCAAAAAAAACTCTCAGAGAAGCCATTTTCTATTGTGACCGTATCGCTGATTTTAATTGGATGTCTAAGCTTTCGCAGCAAAAATAAACAGAGAGTATATGGCTGATTCTCGATATTTGTGCCATATGTAACGCAGAGCATTTACCAATCTATTTATCCAGTTAATTTTGCGTGGGTTTGTTTGTTTTTTTAGTCGATCTTTATAGAATTGATTCGTTTGATGTGCATCATTCAAAGGCCATATAATCAATTAATAAGCAACAACATTAATTAATGTAGATTATGTCAGCAAATGTCATAAAAATAATATTTACGTTGAAACAACAAAAGCCTAGTGGTGCTTAATTTGTATTGCAAAATTATTTCATGACTTAAAAATTTGGTTTTGACTTCTGATTCATTATAAATATCTTATTTTCTCATAATATTAAACATATGAATGTTGTCTGGTAATAAATAATAAATACATTGTGTATTATTAAACAATTTAAAACAATGCCGTCTTGTCATGATAATGAATTCAATGACCATTAAATTTTTTGACACCCAGCTTAACTTCATATAAAAAAAAAATATTAAAAAAATAAGGACATGTTTGAATGGTTTACGCTTGTATCACATAAAATGCTACATATAAAAAATTATTGATCAACAATACACTTGTGAAAAAATCACGTGATCACTCAATTTTTTTTTACAAAAAAAGTATGCATATTCGTTATATTTATTAGTAAATTGAACAGATACAAAAAAAAATGATATACTCGAACATTTTATTTTTAATGTGACACTAATAAGATAGAAAATCTGTAAACAATAAATAATGGTATTATTTTTTTAAGATATAAATAATTCAGTAACATTTTTAACATTGTTTATATGAGATAATTTTTTGATAATTTTTAAATAAAATGATAGCCCGCTATCAATGGAAGTAAAGTCTTACTGATTCTAGTTGTACTGATGAGAGCAAAACTTGAAACTGAAAATAAAGCAGTCAATATTGTTTCTCTTTATGCTGCGAAATATACAGTACTAATGACTTCAAACCGTTTTCTATCGTTTGGAGCACCTTTAGAAAGCTTATCAAGTGACAAGTTTGGCTGTTCAGAGAAGATTATTCTTCGTTCACTTATTTATCTTTCCGTTCTAATAATGTTTCCAACTGAATCAAAATACCCATTTCCGATCCTGTAAATATAGTTTATATAAATATACTAAAATTGCGTTTTAAATATCGCGAAATTGCGTATATTGAAGTACAGTATTGCATTTATTTTAGTTATAAGGATTACTTAATAAATCTTGACTTTTTATCTAAGTACTCTCTGTAACAACTTTTTTGTCTATATACTGTACAATTTTAATAATAAACAATTAAACAACAAATATCTATTGATTGAATTGGCATTCACTTGGTAGAACTCCATTATAACACGGTGAAAAAATAGCAATGTATTTTAGTTCTACAAAATTATTTTTAACAAATATAGTTGATAGCTATTTCGGCTCACGCCATCGTCAGAACTATTACGACTATTCGACTCTCGATTTAGAATGTGTGAGAATAGTTCTGACGATGGCGTGAGCCGAAATAGCTATCAACTATATTTGTTAAAAATAATTTTGTAGAACTAAAATACATTGCTATTTTTTCACCGTGCAACAAATATCTAAATAGATAATTTTCTGAAAAATATGCATAAAATGAATATGTTCATTATATGAAAGTTGTTTTTTTTCTGTATGTCATTAATATGGCTAGTCAATCAGATTTATCAAGCTTTTATCCATTCAATCACGTGGTTGAGGATTCAAATTATAAAAAGGAACTTTTGTAGGTTGATTTTTCGCAAGTGTTAACAAGTTTTGTTTAACGTTTGCTAATTAATTCGGTTTGTTTTAATAACACTGAGGAACGTCTTTAATGCCACAGAATTTTTCTAAATATTTATAAAATTTATAACCGTTTGATTTAATTTTCATTTTATTTTCTTTATGGAGTTAATGTAAATATTCACTATAAAATACCAAACAAAATCACTATTTATTAAATCTGAAAATAATACGAGTTTTTAGAAAAGCGATATTTCAGTTCATGGAACTACTGTTTCTCCAGAAAGCATATATCAGGGGATTCATTTTAAGATGAGTTAACAAAAATAACTATTCATATTTTATTGATTTTACACTGAAAATAAATAAAAATATTTAATATGAACACAGTGAATCGATCTATTCGTAATAAGTTTTTTATCTTGGTCTGTATTTCAAGAAATAATATCTTGTCTACGGCATTATTAATGGAATATCAATGTTTTTGTGCTTAAAGTAATCTACAAAATACCCCGCGAGAAATTGGAAATTTTGTCGGTATTTTTTCCGACAATAGAGGCAATTGCTTTTTTCCATTATCATAATTAATATTTCGAGAATGATTTTTCGTAAACTGGAATGAACGAAATAATAATAAATAATAGCTCATATATAAAAAAAAACACCATAGATGTAATGTACACAGTGAAAAATGAAACAGATTTAGTACAAATCTATCTTACAACATATTTATGATTAATGAAAATGGCAGTTATAATCATTAACACTTTGACTGACAAATTGAAACGATGTTTTTAGTCAATTTTATTTATTACTTTTCATTAGATTATATGAATTTTATAATAAAATATGATTTTAATAAAAAAATATTTAAAAATAATAATTGGACACAGATTACGTATACAAGATAATATTTACAACCCTTTTTTTCTTTATTATTATAAAATTTCATTATGTAATTAACTTAAAACTGTTTTATGCGTGAATGGGGGGGTATGTATATAAACAATAGTACGAATAGTCTATCTGTCCACAAGCGCATTCTTAATTGTTTTTAACGTGTCTAACATGGATAATCCATTTCAGAAGGCTTTGTTAATTTAGTGGGAAAATATTTGATTTTACCATATGTTAAATGCTTCATTATTATGTTTTTTTCAAACGTACACACAATTTCTTTTTCTGGTTATTTATGAGTTATAAATAATAATTTCTGAAATAAATATAACTATTGGAATTATGGGGTTAGAAGTCGAATAACTAAAACTCTGAAGTATCACTATGACAGAAAAGCTTCGAGATAACAAAACGCAATTTACGAAAACATGCAACAAATTTAGTCACACAAAATCAGAATTTCTTACGAAATTACTGGAGCTTAATTAAATGTTATTTATGACTGTTGTATTTTTCATCAAAATGAAATGCTTTGTTACTCAGTATTACATGATTTTAAATATAATACATCAGATTTTTTTATTTCAAATTGAATAAAACGTCACTTACTTATTATTAATTGATAAAGCATGGCAATTTTTTTACAAATTTAAAAAGAATATTTATGTAACAATTGCAATTATTTATTAAAAGAATTGATTTTTTCGTCTTAAAAACTTATATAAATATCAAATTAGAATTGCTACAACTTTGTACGATTCCACATGTTTTGTCAATTACGACCCGGGATTTGCCTTTCGGCCTCGTCAAGCATTCTATCACACGGATGCAACAGAACTGACATATATAAATATAATTTTAAATAAAAATTAAATCCAGTTTCGCTCATTTAATTTAAATCATTAATTATGTTTCAATTATAACTATTCTGAGATCTTGAACTATGTTATTCTTAGTATTTTTAATTCTCAATTAAAAATACTGTTTTAATTTGTATTATATCCGTTGCTAATGCTAACCACAAGTAAAACCAGTCCTGATTCTATTATAAAATTGTGGAAATAGTACATAACACATTGTGTTTTTTATTGAAACACTTAAAATAGCGTAAAATCGATATTGAAAATTAATAAACTTTTTCATAATACTATACAAAACCAAATGCGTTCAAAGAGTATTGCATACATACAAAATATTGACTTGCTTAAACTTTGAAATGTGACAAATTTCAAAATAGAAAACTTACACAGCTTACAGTGTGGTCGTGATATTCATAAAGTTTTAACGCTAAGGTAATTGAATTATTCCTTGGATTGTGCAAGTAAAGTAAAGTTACTTTAGACAATATTTGCTAAGACTATGTATTATACATAAATTGTATCGCTGATAAAGACTTATAGCTTATACTTATATATTGGTGGATTAATTACAAATACAACTGTTATTCAAAACGATATAATATGTGTTTTGTTGTAATAGAAAAAAATAATTAGGATACATAACTAACCTTACAGACTGTTAAATACTGTATATATGGTTTTATTTTAAGTGTAGATAGAGCAAATATTAAATCCGAATATATACGCTAGTTAAGTTTATGGCCCTTAAACTGATTTTAATTGAGGCAGATTAGAGGTTAACATTCTCAATTAATTAAAACGTCAGAGAAAGCGCTTAGAGTATTTTAAGTATTCGCAAACCTCTAAAGTAAATATTTTCTTGATTATTCTATATTTTAAATATTAGCGTTAAAATTTCATTTGGCTGATTTTCAACCATTGAAAGAGGGTTGTATTTTTTTGAATTTATAAAAGAGTTTTCTATCGTATCAAGTAAATTCAAATAATAAATGGATATAAATTTACACAAACATAATATCTTTTATATTAACGTATGCATTTGTAACGTGGAAATAACAATGAAAATCGTTTATTTTTATGATCCAAAATGCTTTGTTCCTTTTATCCTTTAAATCAGTGGTCAATTCTACAACCACCAAAACAAATGACAAGCTTGTGGCAATGGGCTATATAACATATCTTCATTACGCTAGATCAATTGTTGTAGCAGTCAAATAAATTTATGAAATCAGAGTATTTGTATATTTACGAGCTTTTGGTGATGCATATCATAAATTTACTTTTCACAAGTGTCAAATAAGCTTGTAAAGTCTACCGTATATTAGCAATTTAAATCGAATACCGTTTATAATTCATCCATGTGATATAATACCTAAAGATTCAAAAGGTACAACTCGTGTCTCGAGAGACTAAACATGTGGAAATGTTTGAACGATTTGAATTTGATATTGACAATTACCTTTAGTCTTATTCACGAGCTTTAATGGGTAAAGTAATTTGTTTTTTACTAATCCAGAATTTCATTTTATTTAGTGATTTAAAATTATTTTATTTCAATATTATATATTACATGACAATGCGCATTCGTTATTATTTTAAGAATAACAAATAAATATTGAAAAATACTAATCGATACGAGTTGATGATACTGTTTTACATGATTCAATTAACTAGAATTCCAAGCATTTATTTTCTTTTCCTTTTATACAACGTGGAAAAAGTTGAAAAACATGTTACAACTATCGGCAATTGTTATTTGGCACAGTTCTCCTATGCGCACAAAATTATCGGCCCAAGTAATGTCGGGTCCAAAGTAATGGTCAAATAGTCTTGTCAAAGATGTTAACGGGCCATAGTTTCAATAATGATGACAGCAACTTGCAATCGCTATGAACAATTTACGAATGAAAATAGTTTACCTAGTTTAAGTAAGAGTGCATGGATTTTCTTAGTTTCGCGAATCGATTCACTAAAAAAGTAAGAATAGAGCCTTCACTTATCAAAACGAAGATAAAGCTTAATGCACCAAGCGTAAATTAAAAGAACGGAATAATAAATGCTATGCTTTAGTAATTCATGTTAATGTTGATGCAAGATTCGTAGAATAGCTCGACGGGTAATTTAGAGATACAACATCGCCATTCTTCAACGTTAGTTGTTTGCAAAGGAAACTCCGTCACATTGTTCGCATTCTGTATACATAATACCATTCCATGTGTGTATATCGTAAATACTATGCAGATATCCGCGGTAGTAATATGGCAATATAGGCACGTAAACAACCATAAAGAATTTATCTAATAACTTTATCGCTGTATTTATCGCAAATAACAAAGCCATTACCCAAATAAAATTTAACAAACTTTGTGATTTGAGATATCCACACAATCTTTTCTGCGTTATAAACGCATTTGTTTTCTTCATATTCAAATATTTTTCGTATAAAATTTCTGTTTTTGATGAAATGCATGTAAAACTGTAATTAAAAATAAATCAATCTCTCAAACGATCTTTTCATTATTCGTATTCGTATAATTATAAATAAGAGCTGGAATAACTATGTAATAATTAATATAAAAACGTACAAATTTTTCTTTAGAGCGGTAAATATATGTCGAATTACACAAATTCTTTTAAATACAAATATTGGATGAGTATCAATTGATATATAAAGTATGTATATCCTGTAAGAAAACCTATTTTGAGTATTCATCTGAGATGCGGAAAAATATATTTCAAGAAGGCTAGCTGTTCTGAAAAACAACTTTTATTGTATCGATCAAATCTTTACATCTGTAGATATCAATTCATATTTCTATGTTTACTCTAATAATTCAGTTTTCACACGTCGTCTATGAAACTTGTATATGGTGAATTCTTTCGTATAAAATTTACTCATTTTTCTGAAGTCAAAACGATTATTATAATGGTTAAAATATCAGTAAATTTAAATAATGATTTTTTTTTTATTTTCACGTATTCCATGGCCGAATATTTGACTTTTTGCATGCCTTTGCCCGTCTTACATTTTGATGGTACTATCTACCAATCATAATATGGTGTCATCCTAATGTTATTTTTATGAGAATACAAAATAAAAAACGAAACAATTTTATCGTGATGTCTAAAAATAATCTAGTTTGAAAACTTTACGATGTGATATACAATAAAAATAACAGCAATCGTGCAATTCACAACTTCAGTCGTATGACATGAATATTTTATTGTAGTCTAGCATACACAAAAGCTTTTATATTTAGATTCAAAAATAATAAAAAATACGCTTGCCATTAATCGGGGAATAATATCTGTCATTCGTAAATCAGTGTCATTCACGACTAGTTAACATCTAGTAAAAGTTGGCATCGAATAGCAGAAAATTTCCATAGATTTGTCTTAGTCTATAATTAATAATATAATAATTATTTTCAAAAATAATTATTTACCTCTGTGACATTTTTACTGATTAAAATATATTGCGAGACCTATGTCACAATAAAATAAATTGGATCTTATAAATGAGACATTGAAGGTTTTTTTATTTTCATTGTATTGAAAAAAATATTTCATTTCCATTGAAAAAACAACATTATCTATAATTTTAGTTACGAAACATTTTAAAATTAAGGATTTAAAGCGCTCTTCAATTGTAGTCTTATTTCAGTTACAATTCAAATTTTAAAATGTTTTTGCTTAAAACACTATTCACTGAGTCATTAATTCGTGACAAAAAATGAAAAAAGGAATACGAAATACATATCAAATAAAACAAAGTAATTGATTCGAAGTATTCAATTAGTTTTCAGATAACTCATAAAATAAAGAGTTTATTTTTTAAATGATCTGTTTCATAGAAACATAGTTTCAATAAAAAAGTAAATATTTAATGGAAAAAAATATATGTAAATAAGTACAATGAAAAAAAGATATGTATTCGCTTGTGGATAAATATTTCGTTTGACCGCTAAAATATCATAAACGAGTGAACTTGTTAAAACGATTTTTCATTCAGACGCCTTTTCATATCACCACTGGAGTGTCAGTGGTATTGAAAATGAAATATCTTTTAGTGTGGGCACAAATATGATTGTTTTTATTTGAAATATGTGAACATATATGAAATATGTGAACATGTCACTAATAAAAAGTAAACAATGTATACGATTCTATTATGTTTTATTAAAAAAACGTTGCAAATATATGATTGGAAAAAATGAGTGCTGTTTTTGGAATGAAGTTTTATCTCCGTATTTCATAAAGTAATTCATAGCAGAACTGAATTATTTTAAGGTATTTTATTAATCACATGACTAAAATATATCAGCAAACCATTTTATAACAGATATGCTAGTGAATAATCCTTTATTTTATTTCATTGAAAAAAACGAATGTAATAATTCGATCAATTAAATAATCATTTTGAATTATGTGAAATTATAAATATAGCTGATTGATCTATTGATTAATAAATTTTCAATAATTCTCTATAAATTAAACTGTTTCTATAACATTTATTTCTGAACATTATATATTACTAAAACCTTGAATTATTGGGATATTTTTTTAAAAATTTATATTTAAATGCCTATCTTACAAAGCTATCATTAAAATTATGCCTTTGTTTTTATCCCCAAAATTTAAAGGCTATGTAGTAAATTAAAGATTAAAAATTGTACATGAGCTTGCTTAGTTGTTTTTTTTGCTAGCTTTGTATTTTTTCCAATTTCTTTAATTTGCCAGATTTAATGTTTAAATGTTTTGAAGTTGCAATAGCAATAAACTTATAATTTGTATTTTTTTGCAACGTGTACTTACAAAACAAATATATGGATAAATAAAAAGTGTTTCAGAGGTTATAGGATAAGAAATCGTTTTTGCATCTTCAACAACTATTTTTTTTTTGACAATAAAAAAATATGAACCTATATATCTTAGCTAAATAAATTCGAACCTACGAATACTCGATTTTTTATTTGATAAGAAAGTAACGTCTTCGATGAATGGTGTAAGTCGTACTATTCAGTTCTGCTATTATTTCGGAAAAAAAATAAAACACTTTAATTTTAAACAAGTACCTTTTTAATAAATCAAAGATCTTGCATAAACACCGTATACTTGGTACAAGTTTTATATCAATTTAAAAAAAAAACGTACAAAAAGCAGCTTGCGATCCCACAGCATCAAAATATGCAAATTTATTTCGCGTGACGTTCAATACGCGTCGTGATTCATGTCAGTGGTTTCACAATGGTAATACGCATGAATTTAAAAATAATATTTTTTAATTTTTTTAAAAATAACTTTTCAATAACAAAAATACGGCAAGAATTGCAAATAAGCAAAAAAAATCTACATTAAGTAACATATGTCGTTGCTTATTCATATATAATATTCTTTAAATATGATTTAAAAATATTTTATTTCTTTTACTGACATAGTTAATCGATTGAGCTTCACGTTTTTATCATTGAGTATTGGAATAAACAGAATTCTAATTTTTTTATTGATTAAGTCTCTTAGCAAAACTTAAATTCTGGAAAATGAATGGTTCATTGTTCTTCTATATATACCAATATTAAATTTAATAACGATATTGTAATTGTTTGCTTTTATTTTTGTAACCCTACATTTAGTGAGAGTGTCTTTTTCACAAGAAACGTCCTATAATCTTAGAATTAAATATTGAAATTAAAACTGTAACAAAAAGTTCCGCAAATTATTTATTCAGTTGTTACATATATTAGTTCGCATACTTTAACAATTTGCAATTTTTATTTATCGTTAATGTCTCCTTGCTCAATAGTTTTGCCAACTTTGTTGTAATTTTTGATGAACTCAAATTTATGTCGATTTTAATAGTCTTTTTCTTACCATTGATGAATGTCTTGGAAAAGTTCTCAAACCAGTGTTCTAGGTTTGTGAGTGTCGGTATGGCAGGCAATCACTGACATTTCACCGCAGGGAAAGCCTTTGATACTTCACAACAAATACAACATAGCACGAACCCTTGCAACAAATCGAGCCCGGGCCTTATGCCTAATGAACGGAACGATCCATGTCGTGTATATATATATATATATACACAATATATAAATTGAATGGCAGTAAATATTTATCAACGTTGCACATTTCAAGTCTCATACCTGTTGAGTTAAAGTCTAATCGTTACCAAAAACCTATACATAAAAAAAAGACGAAGAGAATGACATTCTATATACCAAAGTATTGTACGGGGGTGTATCCTGTGTGAATATGTAGAGAAATGGCATCGTTTATTTACTATGAAATAAATTACGAAATCATCAGGAAGTTTCGGACCCATTACTAAAGTAAATTATTCCATAGCCATCAAACAATAGTCTCAAAGTTGCATCGCTTTAAGCCAGTGCGTTGCGTGCTAGTTTTACCTAATTGCTTCGTACCTTCGACATTCTATATAACCGTTTAAAGCTGAAATTTTTTCGTTTGGATTTTGTCTTTAAGAATAAAATGTTTTATTTTTTTATATTCATAAAGAAATCTAAGCCATCTTATTTTTAATTGTTGATATTATAATTTATCAAGTATTACCAGCGTAAGAATATTGAGAGCAATAATGGAATCAAGTCATCAATTCTGCTTTATATAATCACTGTAAAATCACTACTCATAGAAATAAATCTGTTATGGCCAGTTAATCTCATCAAGTACATTGCATTGAACAAGAGTTTCACGATCTTTTGTTAAGCCAGTATCGATTTATTTTTGTATGCCGTAATGCACACCACCTATTATTTCTTTGAATTTTGTCAGAGTTGTTATGCAGTGCGCGACATTTATGTCATCGTACAAATTTTGCACGATATTGCAACACATCTACGCCGTTCCTGACATGTCATTTTTATTTTCGTTGTTTTGTGATCAAAAAGTCAAGCCAATTTAAAAAACAGGATCCATCACATTGACTGAAATCAAGATTTGATACATAAAAATCCTGCTCTTTGAATCAGTTAATAAGAAAATAAACATTTGACACTGAGCCATTTAAATTATAATATTTATATAATAATACTTTGTCTTCAGTCTTCATTGTTGTATGTTCACCAAATATTATTTGCTATATGGAAATGGATTTATAAATTTTGCTTTGTAATTATTATTTCAGAAGCTTAGTTTTCGAAGTTTTGGGTTTGTTCTAAGACACAATGTAGATACTCAATTTTGTAAGCTTATAAACGCATTAGTGAAAAGACAAAGGCCTTAGATTTTCATCAGCAAGAATATTAAGCCAACAAGATGACCGTAGCTGTATCGATTATAACATATAATATATGTTAATTGGTCATCTGCAAGTGAAACATCAATTAATGTTCCATCTGTTAGCATATTCAGTATATTATCAAATATGCTTTAGAAATTAAATTGTACCATCGGCTTAGGTACATTCATATCGAGTTAATCTTGGGCATGTCGAATCAATTGAAATTGAAGTGACTATTAAATCGGCGTATAGTTATTTATTACCGCGCAATGTGTTGCTCGGCGATGTTATTTTCTTCCATGTGCTATTTTTAAGGATTATCAATAAAATGAAAATTATTATTTGAGCTTCTTGGTTTATTTAATGGAAAATATGACATGTTGTCAATTTACGCCTTAAGTTTTCTGCCGATGTCTTTCAGGTATTTTATGATAATTTTTAATACACACCTGGAATTTTTACCATTTCTTTTCTGTAAATTAATACATAAAAACATTTTAACGCTAACTGACTAAATAAAGGCCAGTCTTCTTATTTCGCATTATATTGTTCATGGTTAGTTAAGTTTATATAGAGTTACAAAACATATATTTGGAAGTACACTTTTCGTTAAAAATAAATTGATTCGAAGTGTCTAATTATTTTATTAGACAGTAAAAAAACATGCAACAATTTATAATTTTGACGACATTCATTTCTATTGTCAAAATATTTCTAGTTTCTCGATGTTCTCACACTAGTATATTGGCACATTTTTAACTTCTTCGTGTTAATCTGTAAAAATTATAAAAAACGGAAACATTGCTGAAAACCTTATATTTTTGTATTTATGTAATACTTAAAAAAACATTGTAAACGGATGTCTCATCGGGTATTTAAGCTTAGATTGTGAAATGTGTAGCGCGACTCGGAAACCTTAGATAAAAAGAATATAGATCAAAAAGTATATATTATACATATCATTGTTAAAACATACGCTTTATTTATTTTGTATAATTCATTATAATATTTTTACAAAACTTACATTATTTTTAATGTAAAAGTAAATTAAACGACATAACCAGAGAGCAATTTCATATTTTAAAATAAAAATTGCAGTTTTTATTCATTACGCATTACAGACGATGACAAACGAGCACGAAGTAAAGGTTTCAGAAAACATTCGCCAGTTTTTTCCCTCAGGTTAAGTAACATTTTCCTTTTTGGAATTGCAGCAAAACAAAGAACTAGGTAAACAGCACTTTTAAAAGTAAAACAATAGCAACCCCTTTGTTGCACTCAGTGAAATGGAAAAGTGTACACCCGACGTCTACACTGAGCTATTAAATTTATTAAGCTTTATTTTTTGGTAGCGATACACAATATTAAATAATGAATATAACATTGCAGATATTATAAAGGTTAATGAATAACTATGGAACAATTCAAAGATTTATTAATTTATGATATCGACTGAAAATGCTTGATGGAATTTCAATGTCAACTTTGAATTGTTACGATTTTTTACGACTCCTCATGTTTTGTCTCTAACGACCCGGGTTTTGCGTTTCGACATCTTCAGGCATTCAATCACACGGTCCCAGCAGAACTGGCGTAAGAAAAACAATTAGCATCGTCTATAAAGCAAAGTTATGAATTACGGGAAAACACTTACCCAAGGTAAGCAGTAAATTTCAGCTAAAAAATATATATAATATTACCTTTAATTAACACAATTACCTGTGATTGTAAATGAGTCATGTTTGAAAAGGTCTTACAACAAATATTAATCAACTAACATTAAAATATAAATGGTTTTTTTACATATAGAGATATCTTCTTTCAAACATCTAGTGATGAAATATAAGACTTTATTATCGATTGATTTGAACAATTCGTCCCTATTTTAGATGGAAAAATCGTAATCCGACTGACGCTCTTAAAAGTTAGCTAAGAATTTCAGTTGTTCGTTGATATGATTATCACAAATAATTTTTGATATAAATGTATTCTAAATATACGATTAAAGATATGATTTTAATGCTCAATAAAAATGTAATTTTATTTCGAAAATTTCACTTTGAATCAACAGAGAAAAAAATATTTACTGTATTACTGCTTTAAAAAGTATTCATTCACCACTTTAACATTCAATGGAAACTGATCGAAAGGCAAGAACAAGAAGCTATCGTATAATCAAAAACATATATGTTACTCTAAATTTTAAGTTTTGGCAGTAAGATTGAGTGATAACGAGTGAAAATACAACAGAGAACGACGTGTTTGTAACTGACATATCTTGACAGGGTAACTGAATAAGAAAAAAACATAAGAGAGTTTTAGCAAGACCATTAAGGTAGCCGACAACTAAAAAATAGTTGTTCGGCATTTTTTAAATATTTTTCGCTGTAACTCGAGTCTTTCAGTTTATCATTGAATATTGGATTGACATTAAAAATGTTCTCAGTCAATTATTTTAATACGGGGTGTCTTCATTCCTTATTCTTTATTTAAACTACAAATTACATTTATTCTTATTCGGAGAAAAACAAATATTAAATATTTAGAATAAATCGATCCTCCTCTTTCATTCATTAATTTGTAATAAAACAGACAATGGGTTAACAACGTAAATAAACAATTTTCTCGGCCTGTGAAACAGATTTTACGCTGGTGTTCAAGATATAGTAACCATTATTAAATACTATTTTTTAGATTTCATTTTTTTTGAGAACGATAACATAAAAAAAAACTATAATAAATTCAAATGACTTAATATGACTTAATATTAATAAATATGACTTACGCCGGTCTAGAAGTTTTCAGCGCTTCCTTCAGATATGTCATCTTTGATTTATGTAAAATAAGACGTATAACAACTGAAACTTTATCAACTTCACAAGGAGGTAAGGTGTATGTCAAAATTATTGTTTGGAAGTTTGTCCACGTTAAGCCCAGAAGTTGCTCCTCTGGTGATCACAGTGGTCTATTATATTACACTTCGGTATATGTGTTTCAACATATTGGTCCATGTTATCTTCACGTGTGTATTTATGCGGAACAACCTATATTTTTATTATCAGTTTTGATTTCATTAAGAACAATCGTAACATCAACGATGGTTATAAATGAACTCAATGAAAGCTACATTATAAATTTGTACACATAATATTTCAAGAGCCATATCATAGTGACATTCTCATGTAGTCTTAAATGCCAAAATTTTAAAAGAATACTATTTTTATTGCTATAAACAGTTTTAAATACATGTTTAATGTAATCAAACAAAACACAAAATAAATGATTCAAATTTTATTAAAAAAAATATGTTCATTTATCATTTTAGCTTGATCTGTAAAATTTTGTTTAATTCTGGATTGTTAACTGAGAATGACATTTTGACTCTGCAAGCCTTATTAATTATAGAATTTACATTTAGAAGTTGTACCAAAAAATATTATAATCGACAGGCCGTCACCAAAATGTATTTGAAAATTGCATTCAAATATGCTCAAATTGTCACTTACGAAAATAAATATGTAGTGGGGAAAGAAAATACCCATTAGCCCTATACCATTGACCACGCGACACCTGGACCTTAACTATTCTTTTTTTAAGTATGCAAGATGCGAGATATTTTATTAGTAATAAATAAAATTGACTAGAAAAAGCAACAAAAAACACTTAACAGATGATATATTGAATAACATAAATAACACCTCGTCAATCAAATCCATTGCCGAAAAGTTCAACATCAAATATTTAACTGATGTGTCAATGTGATGCTGTGTCAATATTGATTCAGAATAAAGTTGTGAAATATATATTTACACAATATCTATAAATTATTTAATATTTGTACCCGTGATAGCTCAAAATCGTCTCTCAAAGGCAGCCGTTTATTTTACTAACCTCACGAAAGTTAAACACAGAATACGGTATTAAACTTTTCGATATCTTATTCTCGATACAAACTATTTCCTCTTCCGCGCGTTGGCTCGTTAACACCTTCAGTCAGGAAAGCTCTTTGAGGACGCAATAAATTCTAAAAGCGTGCAACAAAAGCTCTGACATCAATTAAAAACAAAGAACTTTTGGTGCTACATGGCCCTAAATGCATTGTACAGCTTATCGCAAAGCTGTTAAGTATTTGTTTTTCTAACTAAATCTGAAAACTTTTGTTGAGAAGCTTTTAGATATTATTTATTATTTTTGCTTGTTCTTGTAGTGGATTCATGCTCATTCTTGTGGAATGAATGAGCTTTTTTGTAGAAGCATTCCCCTAAGTACTATCATACACGTATTTTTCATAAGTAAGTCAAGTAGTGTTAAATTTTTGACTCAGACATGCTCAAAATAGTTATTTGTAAAATATTTTTATTAACATATATTAAAAAAAAATCACATTAACGGGTATTTATATCCCCCAAATATCCAATGGCAACGTATTTTGAAAATTATTATGCTTTATAATTTCGATTTCTAAGAATGTTTCTTATACTACAGCGTTGGTGTACCAATGATTTTTAGTTTTTAATTAAGTTCAATTATAATACTTTTTTAAGGTATGTTACCTGTTCTTCTTGGTGGATAGGCATGATATTTTTAATGATACATATACATTTTTAGTACTATTCCCACAACATATTGTAGTATCAAGACCAGTTTCGCTCATTACATTAAAAAAGCGGTCATGAGTGACATACCATGTAGAAATGTACAAAGTTTTAATAATTTAAATTCGATACTGAATATCCATCAATCAACTTCAACCAAAATCTATATAATATGACTGTTGACCAAATAAATAAAATTTAGCAAAATAAACTTCGTTATTTGTAACTTATTTTTGTGGAGCTCTACAATTTGATTAATAAACAAAAACAAATAAAAAAAAATTTCAACATTTATTTTTATTTATTTCCAATCGACGTGGAAATTTCGATACAAGTTCATAAGATCTTTCTTCTGTTTTCATTTTTTTATATTAATACATATTATCGAAAAACTTTCATTTGACCAAAATGGATCTACTCAAATGAAAAATTTTTTGAACCATAGTTGAGCAACATTGTTCAAAAATGATCTGTGAGTATAGGGTTTCTATGAAAATATCTTTTTTCTAAATTATAAAAAAAATTGTCATTGGGTAAGAGATAAAACCTGATCATCTATAATCAGTTAATTGAAACATAATATCTTTTTTAAATTAGGAATATTTTATAATAAATTACTATAATTTAATACAACATTGCTCAAAAGAACTGAACTACAAATTCCAGATTAGGCCGCAATAAATAATAAAATTTTCAAACTTTACCATGAAAAATTAACATCTTGAAAAAGTTTCCTTAACTGTTTATGAACGAGTTTGAAACTAACTTACGAGTAGCTAAATCTTTCTTTGCTTCTTTAAAGCATTCTCTGTGCTTGATTTTTTTGTCTTGCCTACAATTATTTTTATAGCCAAAGTTTTAAATGATTTATCACAATGTCGTACAGTTTCAAAAAATATTAAGGGTGCTATAAACATTCCAGAAAACGAATTAACAAAAGCTAATTTTTCAAACCTACTTAAAGTACTTTTTTTCAAATGTTACTTCTTTATTTAAAGAAATAACTTAAAGTTGTAGGAATAAGCTAATCGTATATTTTGACGAAAAAATATAAATCAAATTTTAAAATAATACATACAATTCACATTGCAGACATCGCAAACATAACTTGAATCTCTTTTATTAAAGAGTAAACTGATTCGTCATATAAAACTCTCTTTTATGTAAAATTATTACAAAAAAATAAATATATAATAAACAAGGTTTTTCTTATATTATCTACCATTTGGATGCAAATTGAGATATAATTTTGCCGTAAAAAATCCAGGCTTATGTTGACCAAACTAAAACAACAATAAAATTTTGTTTTCAGTTAGATAAAATATTCGTGTATATTATAATCGTTTCAAATTTAATATTTTTAGGTGCGTTTTTTTAAGCTTATATAATATTTTCTAAAGTCAAGCAAATATTTTTCCTAAAATAATATAAACAATTTTTTTAGTACTTATTTCCACAACATATTTTATGATCAGAATTGGTTTTGCCCAACACGAGAACTATCAGCTTATAATCATATTATATAATCAATATCATTTTTAATACTCACGATGAGCGAAACAGTTCCTAGTCATACAATATATTTTGGAATTAAGTACTAAAAATAATAAGTAAAAAAAACACATTAATAGTGATCATGCAAACAACATGAATATATTATGAAAACAAAATGTATATGAAAATTCAACAAGTACTTACAAATAAATGTTATATTTCCTATAAATTGTACTATTCTGAAGCAAGACTGAAAAAGCAATAAAGTTTTTAAGTCCTTTTTTTACAAACAAAAATTTTCTTCGGACACGTACAAACTACAGTGACTTTGTCACGTAGAAAATATATCACTGAAGAATATGGCCATACAGAGCTTTAGGGAGCTTTAGAGGCAAGTGAGCTTATCATGGAACCAAGCAAAAGCTTTTCCGGGCGTATTTCTGGTTTGTTTATGGTAAAAACCTTTGGCACTATCCCAAGTGCGCCAAGACGCCTACCGGACGCGACGCCGACGCCATAAGCGAAAATTTATTCCATAATCGCGAACGAATATTTCTCAACTCGCATAAAGCGCTTCATGTAAAAGTCCAATTAGAACACAGTGTTTAGAAAAGTTTGACTTTTGTTGATGCACACTAAATAGGCTTGTGTTTCATGTCAACTGGTAGTTTTTTTTTAATTCCATGTTGTTAAACATACAAATATTTCAACCTAAACAGATTTTTTCAAATGTTAATCTTTCAAACGAATTGGTTTTTTTTAACACGCCCATTTGTCAAATAACACAATTTATTTTATTTGTAGGTAATGATTTGACATTTTAATAAGCAAGCAAAATTGCCACACGCTAAAATAATTACCAACGCTTATAATAATTCGTGATAACATCAAACTACTGAACATACAAAATATGAAAAAAATTCTTTTATTTCACTTGATTTTAGCGCCATAAATTTTTGATTGGCTTATGTGTAGCTTGATATTTAATTTTTTTATGACTCGTTAATTAATGGCCGGTTATTATTTTTTTAAGTAGCTTCGAAGGTTCAAGCAAATTTAAAAAAAAACAAAAAAAATCAAAATGTACAGCTTGACTGTTCCACCTATCGTATTACTTTCCGAAAAGATGCTCTTCACAGTTAACACACTTTATACCATAGGAACAGTAATGTTTAAAAAAAATTAAACAATTTTTAAAAAGCTACCACAGAATCGATTGAAATTATCAAACGCTTAAGCATGTATATGAAGTGTTTATTTTTAACAATTTTCAAAAATAATAGCAAATTTTTTTTAAACAGCTGATAGTGTGACAAATATAAAAAAAAAACTACAATTTTCTGTTGCATTCGTGTGATAGAATTCCTGAAAATTTTGAAAGTCGAAACCCGGGTCGTTAGTGACAAAAGATGTAGAATCGCACTAAGTTTCAACAATTCAATTTTGACATTGAAACTCCATCAAGCACGTTCAGTCAATGTCTCAAATAAATTATTTTATGTAAATTTAAAATTTAAATTTATTTTTTCTTTCTAAAATACGAGCTTTTTGAGAAACGTTATTTGATTTCAATGCTAAATAATATGTTTTCCTGTAATTTGATAGAGTTCAGGCTATAATTTACTTTCAAACGCTTGGACACTTGCCAAAGTTGAAGCCTGGAATTTAAATTAATGTATTTGCCAACTGAATTTATTGTTTCTGTTATTTATCTACTTTCATAATCCATGGTATTATACTCATCAAGCAAAACATCACTTCTATCAGTAAATGAACGGTGAAATACATTTCATATATCTAATTAATTTTCTTTTTATTTCAAAATCCTTGCCTTGTAAAATAAAAGGTATAAAAAGGTATATCGAATTTCTACTTTATGTTATTGGTGCGTTGTATTTACAATATCATGATTTAATCGTTTTTCATGAGCTTTGCTTGCTGTTTTGTGAAATCAATTGAAAGAATACTTCCGCGTCTTATTCTTGAAATAAAGATAAAGGTTTAATGAAATATTTCTGGTGAAATAGGTGGAATTTCATAACCAATCTCGCATTTTCCTCATTCTTTAGTTGTGCAAAAGAAACAAAATTTATCATTTATCAAAGTAGGGTTTTAAAAAATTTTAGGTTTATAAGAGAATTTCTATTATATGTGGGGCTGCCACGATATGAATGCCGAACTGTTTGTTACGATCTGTTTTCATTCAGGGTCAACAGGTCACGACTTGATCTTAAGCAAGCCTAAGTTTCAGACATTAAATAAATTTGTAATATCATATTGAGAGCAAATATTTTCGATTCCACTTTACGTTTAACGTGAAGTTAGTTAATTTTTTTAGCCATAGCGGATCATCAATATACCGATTCACAGGATACTTAATACGTATAAAATATCACAATTGATTTTATCATCTATTTTGAGAACAATATTGCATAGCTTGAAGATCGGTCATTACGGTTCTAAAATATATTGGGCTGAGATTATAAGACGTAATTTCATTTCTATTGTATTTATCTCTTTTACTTATATAAGGTGGCGATGAAACAATGGTTATATACACGATACGGATAGAAGAATAACATCCAATTTTTTTTTAATGTAATGCTACTCATTTCAAAATTTTTAACTGTTGTTGGAAAGATATGGTATTTCAAATAAAAAAAAACACACATTTTTTAGTACTTATTGTATTTTGTATCCTATCAGTTGATAAACCTCGCAATGATCAAAACCGGTCTTTATCATAAAATCCATTGTGGAAATAAGAACTAATAATCTGTTTTTATTATTTAAAATGTAATTTTACTATTTTAAAAAAATGTGGTTAAAAGTACACGCTACCCGATCAAATACCCTGCCTCTCCAATGAGGAAAAGCTTAATGCTGAAAAACAGGCACAATAATACTAAAAGTCATGTAAATTGTATCGTAAAGTCAATATTTTTGAAGTAAATATTTTGTAAATGTTTTCTTCCAATGAGTTGAAAAGAAGCAATCAAAATAAAAGCATCTGACCCTGGATAGTTCCCACATTCTTTACTACGACTATGATACTATAGATGTCTTTATGTATGAATAAATTTTTCATAAAAAAAATATGACATTTGTAATAAAATTTACACATTCAAAAAGAAAAGTGATATACAGATTTTCTGTATATTATCATCTTTTATTTGAAATCTTTGTAAATAGTTTCTTTTCCTTTTTTCATATCGATGTTATATTTGAAAAACCTCTATATTTCTTTCGAATACAATACCCAATATTTTTAGGATAAACTCGGTATTCATAGATTTCATATCGATAAAATGTTGATTTTACATCTTGTATATACACAACCTACTTTGTATGGGTAATTTTTTTTTCAAAATATGCTTGCACGTTTACTTTTACTAAAAACAACCACTGTAACAGCAAGATATGTATAATTCATTTACATAATTTTCTCTAGCTATAATTCATATACGACGGCATTCCAGGATTCTATTTACATAGTTTTGCGATTAATGTAGCTTATATGATTTAAATTTCATGTAAACCGTCAGATATTTATAAAACATAATATGATAATAAAACATTTGTTCCCACATAAAATTTGATTAGTTACTTTGTCTCACCATTATACAAGCTTTATGGTAACGTGATTACGTAATTGAAATTTTATGAATAAACGTCAAACAATGTATATTTTTGATACACGCTTACCAGAAAACACACATTATGAGTAAAAATATACCACTAATGAACAAAACTCTGTTTTTTTGTAATTTATGGTTATTACCCTTGAAATTGAAATGAAAGGTTATTATTTAGCTATGGAAAAAAACGTGTTTTTTTTCTAAATTACATTGACCTACACGATTCATATGTATCAAACAATACGAAGTAATTCGAAGTTGGGATAAAAATCTTATCAATCATAATACGCGTGAGGTGATTTTCTTGAGAAAATACACCTAAAACTGGCAAAAACTTAGCTGGTTAAATTCGGAAAAAATATCTGCGTAATTAATCTAAACGGTCCTAGGGCGAGACCTGTGGGAGGGTTTTTAACGCGCCACACGCATTTCCTCGCCGAATCGAGTTTTGCAGCAATTGGATTGCTTAATCACTTAAAGCCACGAAAAATTAAATGAATTTGTGACGGTTCCTCCGCCTGGTTATAGGCACCAACACGCAGTGTTTTAATGTGATTCCGATAAAACGTCAAACTTTTTGGTATTACAGTACCTCCGCGATGCGACGATAAATATATATTATGTTGTTTACACTGATATGTGAAATGATGTTTTACTGATTTATTTGCGTTTATTTGATGAATTCATTTGATTGGAATGCGAGTGAGTAGTGCTTCCTGAATGCAATTAGTTAATGTGACGACTCTTTTAAAAATAGTTAATTGATTTTAAATGCATGTTTTCTATAATACATATAATACCATCCAGACTACTATTACAAACACATATTTCTAAAAGCACACTTTTCATTAATTCAATGATTCAATTTTAGATAAGAAAAAAAATCAATGCATACGTAAATATTTTCTGGTATCCATTGTGTTTTGTGAAAATACCCTCCATAAACAGATCATTTCATATTGGAAGTAAAATTTTACAGGAGATATGCCTATAAGTTGTGTCACTTATCTCAACATCATTAAATTTATTGCATATGTATATTTTTTACTATAAAGTTTAACATTAATGGTATATTAATAATTCTTTAAATAAAGTATATTACAATTTATCTTTAACAGTTTCCGAAAGTAAATGTCAACACACTTACATTATGCTTCAATATATAATATATACATCAATACTATAATACATATGACCTTTGTACGTTTGAGACGATTTATTGCCTATCGTTTTTATAAATCAGTATTTAAAGCTTACTAAGAAACTTAGTTTTTTCATTGTTCTATAATAAATACAATAACTTTAACCTAAAATAACTTTCAAAAAACATATTATGAAGAAGTCCTGTCAAATAAATTCGATTTCAATCAACGATTAATCGATCTTTTTCATTGATAGTCAAGTAGTGTGTAAAATAACGTGGTTCGTTATGGTATACGTGATTTTAAGAGTATACACAAGTATGTTAATGGAAAAAGTTGTAGACACATATATATTTTCCATTTTATGAAGACGATCTAAAAACTTTCTACGAATGACAGGGTGACTTGGTGACATTTTATTCAACAAAGTAACAACAATTCGGCTCACCTATGTCATACAATAGTTTATACTGCTGTAATAAATTTGACTGATCCTAGTTTTATCGTGCAACAAAAACTACTCTTTACAACAAGTATTTCATAGAGTGAGCTTATTATTTTGAAATATTTACGGGGAAAGTGCGGAAGACAACATTTTCACGCTGAAGGCAATAAAAAATAAAGCCATACAAGGAATAAGTCACCAAGTCGTATAGGGCTATACACTTAATGCCACCGGAACGTCTCTGCGGATGATAAAAATGGTAGAACAATGCGCTCCAATGCCTAAAAACAAACTTAACGAGAGTTATAATTTCACGAATCAGCAAAATTTGAATCCGGTTGTGTACTTCTTGTTAGTTTAAAGCGAAATTCGCACCTTTGAAAACACTGTATCGCGTGTTGTTAAAATATTTTACTCAAGTATATTTCACTCTGCTGTATTTTTTATGATAATATATGTAAAGAAAAATATGGAAATAATAACGCCTGAAAATGACAAACTATTATTCAATTAAAAATAATCATAAACATGTATTTTAATTTTAAAAAATATCACTTTCAATATGTTCACTGTAATTTCTTGGTAGAAAGGAATTATATTTTGAAAAATCACAAGTACTAATTCGACAATATATTTATGATTAAGACCATTTTTTGTATCGTTATCATCTTATAAAATTGGCCTTAACCATAGATATATTGTGAAAATAGAACTAAAAGTTGGTTTTTAATATTAAGAATCTAAAGAAACTGTGTGAAATGTATATATAGATATTGTGTAATACAAATTTTCACTGGATTTACGTGATTTCTTCCCATGAAATACAATACAATAATATTAATAGATACTAAAATGATAAAGTTTTACTTACGACTGCAAAAGCAAGCTGCACTATCAAAATCGACATCTATAGCGTGTATTCGGGCGTACTTTTGTAGGAAGAAATACCGGCAATATTTTATGCGCTTGTCTTCCTTCTGTAGATAACTGTATTTAAAACCACCCTCAAACGACATGACAAATGGAAGACTGGACATTGCGAGTACTTCTGCATTTTACAACGCAGTAAAAAGTTGGAAAAACCATACGGTTCGGTATAATGGACTATCACGATAAACCTGAGATATGAGATATATATTTAATTTACAATTGAGAAAATAGAACAGTATAAAAATATGATTTGGCGGCATATATTGTGACTTTTTTGTAAAGGCGACATAACTATTAAATTTATCATATTGTTCGTAAATAATTTTACATTGACATTAAAACAGGACTCATCAAACTTTCAGGCCTCGTGGATCACTTCACTCATAATTTTCACTATCACACAAAAGTTACAGACTAGACTAGACTACAAAAGTTCTCTGTTTATAAAAAAATAGAAACTTATAGCAAAAATTATGCTAATAGTAATAATTTATTAAACATATTTACTATAAGATGCAAGGCTGTTTGCTCGAAATAAGTTTATGGATTTTAGCCCTACTGATATTAACGCCATAACTTCCCTGACCACTTTTTTGCTATGGACGCTGATTGTTTTAGACAAATTATTTTTCAGTAAATCTAATGCACTAGTTTTAAGTTCAATTCAAGTTTCTGGTATTATCAACCTAATTATAGTAAGAAAAACTTTCGAACATAAAAAGAATCATTTTTGATGGATTCGGCAGTAGTATTTTAGAAATTCATTTTCAATTAAAAAAAATAATTAATTTTTATGACGACAGTTAAATATAATTAATTTGAATGAATATGCTTGTCAAATAAGTGAAACACAAATCATATCTAAAATAGTAAAACACAAAGTGGAATAACAAAGGTGTCAATTTTTATTTTAAAAATCAATGTGGCTGAAATAAAA
Source organism: Himalopsyche japonica (assembly GCA_028555115.1). Lineage (NCBI taxonomy): Eukaryota > Metazoa > Arthropoda > Insecta > Trichoptera > Rhyacophilidae > Himalopsyche > Himalopsyche japonica. The sequence goes on along the minus strand of JAHFWJ010000035.1, from coordinate 202,162 downwards.
TTTTAATGTGATAAAGTCAACATTTATTACTTAAATAAGATCAAACCTAATAGAGAAATATTATTGAATTACACAAATAATACAGCATCTATATTGAAGTATTATGACATACTAAATAATATACATTTGTTTAAATTGAACCAATAGGGTTTCATTAATTATTGATGTCGACTGAAAGTGCTTAATGGAATTTCAATAAAAAAATTGAATTGTTGAAACTTTGCACGATTCCATACCTTCTGTCACTAACGATCCGGGTTTCGTCTTTCATTCAACATAACTGAGAAAAGTCGGATGCAAAAGAACCAGTTTTGTTACATACTTATGATAGAATGCCTGAAGATGCTTAAAGGTGAAACCCAGGTTGTTAGTGACAAATTTGAGGGTCGAATTATATGATCTCCATGAAATAGGTTGAGCTATGAAGATGGATTTTTATTTTCATTATGAATAATACAATGCTTTGTTGAACATTTTATTTGATATTTATTAAAAAAAAGATTTAAGTGCCATAATTAAAGCAAAAAGATTTCTTACCGCAAACTTGTAATAGAAATACACAATCGGAAATTCTAAATGTTTTTTCTTAAATTTCAAGATTTTTGTTTTCACGGAATAGTATGCAAAAAAACATTTTCAACTTCACGCTTTCTCTTTTACAACAGCACCGTGTCTTACATTTTCAAGCAAACAGCAAAAATTGCATCATTCGTGGGTATTCCAACCTATTTAAAAGGCTATATTGTAAATTGAAATTTTCATTATTCAGTCTTCTTACAAAATTTGATAATCTTGCTTCCCAGGAAATATTGTTCACGAAATGAGTTTCATTTTAATCAAATTTGAAAGTTGATTGAGATAATTTTAAAAGCAAAGGATGGATAATCATTTCGGGGTGAGATTACTTTTTTGAATTTATAGCAAATGTATAAACGAATCTGAATCATGATATTTTAATAAACGGAAAGGAATTTAATTTAAATGATATTTTCCTATTTCCATTTGATCGAGCATTTTCGTATTGTGCATTACAATTTTAACATTTGGAAGCATAATTCTTTTATATTTAATTTCAGCTTTGATTTGAATTCCATTTCAATTGTAATATTTTAGGTTATTTTCCATCATACATTCATTTTTTTCGGAAGATTAAGAATTAGAATTACAATCATAATATTTTTTAGTATACAATCTTGCGCTATTTGGTCAGTTGATAATATTATTTTTCAATTACATAGCTTTTAAAAAAGGTTGAAAAATCAAAATTCCTAATAGATAACGGCATCTACAAGACACAACAAAAATAATATGATTGATAAATATTGTAAATGAGTTGTTTTGTAATAAACCTCTGTAACTGATTTGTTAAAAATATTTATAAAGTAAATTAATTTTATTTCAATGAAAGTTGATAGTTTCAAATACTTCGATTAAATATTTTTTTTTTTAGATATTTTTAACTCTTATGACTTTTTTATATGTTTACTTTATCTTAAGACTTTGAATGATATATGATATTGCTTTTTTTGTGTATCGGTCAACGATTTTATATTATGACTCACTTTTTTTGAAACGAAAACCTACAATATACCCAAGTGTGTAACTAGTTTGCCCATTCGACCGTTTCCATATCGTAAAATTATGTCACGTCGTAAATCTAAGGGTTTTTTCAATTTTTCCGGCTCAACTAGTTACCCACCGTTTGTTTTTCACGTATCACCGAGTATTGCTTAACATACAACTGTTAAAGCGGAAAATCGTACTTAATATACCCCAAAACTGTTACAGCACTTCTCCGCTAGATTTTATTTCAGATTTTTTATGACTGGCACAGGTGAAAGTACACTAAACACTTAATATTCTAATATGTTGAAAGCTGTTAACAAACAAATGGAAAGGATAATTTTGAATTAGTGAGTGCGAAATGATATTTTTTAGGTAAGACTGTCTACATTTTAAACATTTAAATTTGTTTATACAAATATATAGGAAACGCATCTGACTGCGCCTCGTTCGCGGTCATCAAAAGACGATAAAACTTTAAATGGTCTTTATTTTTTTCTGACCTTTTGAATAACCTGTGCTTTAAACTGAATGCATATCATGAAATAAGCAATGCAATAAAAGACTGACAAAGCATCATGCTGATACTGTATGATTATGCTTGGAGCCATATAAAGAGTTTTGTGAGAAGAAGAACACTTGTAATATAAAAAAATTTGTAGTCATTATATTGTTTTCAATATAGATGATAAAACGTTGTACTTCAAATGTATCAGGATTTGAGAATTGCAAATGATATCATAAATAGTTGCCTGGAAACCTGTTATTCAAATAATTAAAAATCGAAAAGAATATTGAAAGTTGTTGCTCAAAATTGTCAATACACCAAAATCTTTAACGTTTTACATTACCAACGATAAAAATTCTCAATATCATACAATACTAATTTAAGGATAAATAATGCTACAAATACTCAAAGTGTCATATCACTTCTATTTAGAAATACATTAATATATAAAATTTTAAAGTAGGATGAAGACACATTCATTATTATGTTCATTAATCAATCACGATTGCTTTATTTAAAGCCAAAGAAACACAATTAAATCACTGTATTAAGAATTAAGATTTTTTTGTACATTATTATACGGATGTTTTTATATTGTCGTATATTTAAATGTTGATAATCTTGAAAAAATCAATAATCCATCAGATTATATGTAAATGTTGTGAACGATAATATTACATATTACATTTTTTTTTACAATCTAATTGAAAAAATATATTTTAATTCTAAAAAACGAAAATCTTTTAAAATTTTGAATCTGTCATGTTTATTAAATATGAACATATTTTTGTATAATTTTTTATAAGCACGTCATTGTAATTTATGAAACACTCAAAAAATAGGAAACCTTACTTCACGTGGATTTTAAATGAAATTTCCAAGACCAAAATGATATCCATCCATTCGAATGCAGTAGTGTCGTTTGTAAAAATAATATTATCGACGAGATCGCGATGTGCAACCGTCTAGGAAAATCCGTTAAATGAGAAATATCTATTATATTTAGAAATATACATATATATATATATATATATATATATATATACATGGATATGTTGCTTTCTGTAAGATCAAATATGTGTGGAAATCTTGTGTACTGTGATACGCGAAAGCAAGGATTTATTATACCAATACATTCCACTCTGTTGACTTACGAAGCGAACGACAGATCGGCGAATAAAATCATATTTTCAACGACTTCAATTTTTGTTTTACAAAATAAAATTAATTACTTTATTTTTACGTACACATGAGACTATTGTATGACATTTGTTTTGTCTTTCGCATTGTACTTTTAGTTTTCTTAAACTAAAATTTTATTTATTGAAAATAAAATATAGTATTAGTAGAGACAGGATTCGAATAATATCATATTTGTAAATGAACAAAAAATTGACAGAGTTATAGTTATATCGATCATATAAGTAAAAGAATTTTTTTTTTTTAATCAGAGATAGACAATATTTTTTTAGTTATGAATAGTTAATGTATACATTTGAGATGTTAATGTTCAAAAAAAAATGAATCAGTTTCAAATTTAATTTTCTAGTCAAAAAAACTCCTCTGGGATCACTTTTTAGATGCTTTAGTGTCACTTCTTGGTGGAAAGACATATATTGATTGTTTTGGCATTAGCTTGGTAGAATTCTATTATAACACGGTGAAAAATAGCAATGTATTTTAATTCTAAAATTGTTTTTATAAAGTATAATTGATAGCTATTTCGGCTCACCCATCGTCAGAACTATGTTTAAACGTACATTTGCTAATCTATATATAGCTGTGTAGAAATGGTACACAATACATCTTGTCATCTATTTTAAATAATAAAAAAAATGAAATTGGACAAGTAACGTTTCAATTTCAATCGAATTTTTAGTTTACGAGTTTACAAATGAAGATGAAAAAATTATTTAAATAAAAATTTAAAATTTTTCATGAGATTAACAAAAACCATCTTTTACTATTCGACCCTATAACCTTTATGAAAAGCGAATAAAGTGGCAAAACGACGATGCTCGAGAAAACTGTTGAAAACAAATAGACTTTTGAGGAGAAATCTGGGGGTGGTTTTTGGACCAGCAGTAGACAGGGGGTAGATGTAGATAAAAACGATTTATCAATATATATATTACGTGTTCAGTCTTTTTGTCACAAAATTAATTGCTATATTTTCTCTGCCACATACGTTTTTAATTATTAATTAAAACTTAGTTTGTTAAGAGCATAAATTATACTACATTTGTCATAGTCTCATAAGCTAACACTTATATTCGTCCCTTGTTAACTTCCAGCAGGGATAATCATTCATAGTTAAAACCAATCAATGTTATATCATTGTACAAACTTTGACAACGAAGTTATAAATACCTTATATTTGGTCGTTACAAACGATATTGTTTAAAAAAAATAAGTTACTATTTATTAAAGCGTGTCACGAAAATAATTACAGCATTTTTTTTATTGAATTGGCATTTACTTAGTAGAACTAGATTATAACATGGTGAAAAAATAACAATGTATTTATGTTCTACAAAATTTTTCTAAGATATAGTTGATAGCTACTTCGGGTCACGCCATCGTCAGAACTATGTTTAATTGAACATTTGCTTATCTATATATAGTTGTGTAGAAAAGGTATACAATACATCTTCTCTTCTGGGTCGTTAAAATAGGAAATACATTGCTATTTTTTCACCGTATTCAAAAAATTTTTACTGTAGCGTAAAAAAATTAATAACTTTAATATGCTCAAACAATTATTTCATATGGAAACCACAACAATATTTTAATTTATTTTACTTGATTTTTCTAAACATCTCTTTATTTACGTTTAATTTATTTGGATATTTTGAAAATATGTATAGGCAGATTTGTTAAATTGATACTTTTGATTGCAAGATTATCAGTAGAAATAAAAGCTGTCATAATTTTTTTTTGTGTTTTTACTTTATTACTAATTTTTAATATTATCAATGCAAATTTTATTACAAAATAATCAGCCTTTAATAAATCTTTAGATGTGGTCAACTTAAACATAAACTAAAAATGTGGAAAAGGTACCTAAAATGTACCTAGTAGTAAGTGTCGCTTTGTGTGTAATATTACCAATTGTATATCAAATATTTTATATGTTAATATTATTGATGAAATGTATTTTTTTAAAGAACTCTTAACAAAAAACCATTGTTTTGTATGTGGTGTTTGTTTTATGCTTGAAAAGTTTGATTTGCCTGATTAATAAACAAAAACCATTAAGTTCAAATGTAAGTGAGGAGATAAACGCTATATATGCATATAAGACGTCCTTTCAAAAAATGAATATCGCTTTGTAAATACTATTATTAATAAGAAACAATCTACTTACCTATTAATTTCTTTAGATTTCATGTTAATAAAAAACAAAACCGGTTTAAAAACCGTTATCAACTGATGTATAAATCTCGCAATGAAGGAGACTGGCTCTGATCATAAAAATATACAATTGCGGATAAATTACTGAAAATTTTGTTTAAATAAAATGCCTTTTTCATGTGAGATTTAACACTTTAAAAATGAAAAATATTTAAAAGTCTTCGCTGAAAAATAATACATATAATGCAAGAAATGTAATTTATTATTAAAATAAGAATTAAAAGGTATCTGGAGTGCAAAACGTGTATATTTCATTTGTTTTCTGATCCTGAAAACGGTGAACAAGTATAACTTTTAGAAAATGCTTTGTGTAGCGTGTTTAAATCTTGGCTTAAATTGGAATTGTTTGGTTTATTAAAAATACATTGTACGTTTTCTAAGAGGAAAACAAGTGCGGTTGATTGGTTACCATTTATCAAGTGATATAAATGCGTAATTTGTTATCCTGTTCGAAATTAAAAGATCAAATAAGAGGCTTCACTGAGCTGAATAAATGGTTGAACGAATTGATGGGAACTTTTAATCAAAATGATTGATGGTTTATTGGGTCTATTTAAATTGGAAAACGTAAAAGTATTTATCTTTTTTTCTATGACCATTTACAGAAGATCAATGTACTTAAAGGTTTCGATATACTTATGCGATTTTTTACGTAAACACTAATAAATCATTTACTTTGACATAATGTTAAACAACGCCACGTTGACACTCTCGGCATATATTGAAGGAAAAAAAAGTGTTTTCAATACCAAATAATTTTATTTCAAATGAGAAGTATAGTTATTGAAGAATAGATAAATATCTAAGTAACATTGCAAATACTTTAAAAAGTTTTTCACAAGCCAAAATCACATCGATTTTTTTTGAATTCACATAAAAAAGTTGTAATTAAAATTAGAAAACATTTGCATTAATATTTTTTATATAAAATTGACACAATTAAAAAAACACACGATAAATTATCTTATATAATAGGGCTTATACTATTTTCGTGTTTTTATATTCTTAATCCTTCAAAAAAGAGAGATTGAGAAATATAATAATAATTTCAGTTCTGTTATCAGACATTTATTAACTCTATATTAAAACAGTATGTTACATACAACAAAATTTAACAGAGAAACAAAACATATTACATTATAACATATAACAAAAAGATTATTATCATTAAATGAATGTTTCTAATACTTTGTGGAATCAAACGAATATGATTATTTGAAAAGGACTTCTGCTGTTACATTTATTTATTTTTTTGTTCCATAACAAGAAAAATTTAAAAACAATGTTTTAACATAAGGGAACTTAGGTTAGCGACCTTATGATCCGAAGCGTTTGGTAAATTCATACGGCGTCATTAAATAATACTCGAAAATAGACCGCCAGAGCTTTAAGGCCTCGCCGCTTTCTGCTGAAATATTCAGCAGGTATGTATCTCTTTTCTTTGAGCTTCCAAGCTGGTAGAATCTGTTCTTTGTAGTGCGCGAGGAAAACATATTTGGGTTAAAAATACAATATTCATGGAACGAAAACGACATAGAAGTGTCATACGTGTAGTGCAAAAGTGCACATAAATTATAAACTATACTTGTCAAGTACCAATAATAGGTGTTTTGCATAAATTAAGGAAAGGGATATATATTTATAGATAACGACTTAAAGATATTTCATTTGATTCCATTACTTTTGTTTTCTTTTCTTACAATACGATTCCGCTAACTCTGACAAAATATGTATTATTTATTTAAATGATTATGTAGAAATGAATAAAAAAATATTTGAATAACTTTAAAAAGTCACATAAATCTCAATCGATCTTTTATAAAAATATTACAGCATGGTTTTAAGCTCTATATTACAAATTTGACTGAAAAAAAAACATTTATTGCATAAGCTCGGCCCCTCATTTTCCTTTAGTACAAATTTATATTTTCATCTCCAATTGCTACTTTTCTTACATTAAATTCTTCTTTGAAATATTTATCATTTATTATATTTAAATTAATTTCATAATATTTTTTATTTATTAAATTCATTTTTCGTTATGCGTTACTTTTTTCTTTTTATTATTGAAAAATTAAAATCATGTTTTCAATTAGATAACAAAAATATTTTGATCTATTGTACATAAACTATATGAGAGAAGAAAAATATTTGCATAGGATAATGATATAATACATTTCATACATAATTTTTAAATTCATATTTACAGCTTGATATTTCAGAATTTGTATGAAGAATTGTCAAAAGGGGGCGAGAAATTTTAATGGCTATCATTCAAAAAACCAAATCACTCTTTCAACGTTGAATCAACATTGGCAAAAACCGTGTCAAGTCACCATAATATATTTATTTATGTATGTACACACTTCAGAAGAAAAATATTTATTTGCGTTTTGTAAAGAGCACTCATAGAAAGGTTCAACGGAAAAAAAATCCATGAATGCTATGTTTTTCAAGTGTTTATTTACTTATATATATTTATGTATTGCTGAAAAATTGATGTGAGTAAAATTTAAAAAAATATTTTTTTAATTATATTTAATACTACCGAATGAAAAAATAATAATTCGCTCACAATCAATCGTTGTATAGTCGTGGAAAAGCAGAGTTCTCCACTGTCATTACTTACTCAATCAATGGTATATTCCAATATTTTTGTTTTAAAATATTCTATCGTATATTCTTTGTGAGACCGACAACAAGTATTCGTAAAGTGTGATTGATAGAAACGTAAATATTTTTACTTGCACTTGAGTTTAAACATACATTATTTATTACTGAGTGATAGAATATCTTGGGAAGGCCACAACGTGATCATAAATAAGCTTAAAATAGCAAGCTTACTTAAATAAAATTAAACTGGCAACAACTACCACTACTCAAGTTACCCATAATAATCTCGTACATAATTCACTTGAATAATATTAATTTTCAACCCTTGGCTGAAAACGGCATTATACTTGCAATAATAGGTATTTTTTTAAATATTTATATAAGTTTTTATCAGTGGGTGAAATAAATGATTTATATTTAAAACGTTTCTTACCATTTTTTTGTAATTCAACAGAAAACTTTAGATCTTGTATTTAAACGAAAATGTGATTTTTAATATTTGAAAATTATATATTTTTCACTATTTTAAAATGGGGTTATAAATTTTTCAAATACATGAAATGAATATAATTATATATGATGTACAAAATAAGTGACACAGAGATTTAAATAAGCATTATATTTTTTGTAATCTAAAAGATATATGTATGTATATATGTTTATAAAACTTCAATAACGATCACATATCTGCCAAAATTTCTCAGATAAAGTTAATCTAAAAAAATATACTTCTCTCGTGATAATTACTAATTGATTTTTCTTGTAGTGTAAATATAAATACGACTGCCAAGTCTACATTTTCCAAATATTGATATGCTTTAAAAAGAATGTAACATTTTTTTAAATAATGTATGAATTATTATTGATATTTATGAACCAGTATTTTTATAAAATGAGTCCATAAATATTTTGATTGAGGATCAGTTTGCGTTGCTTACGTTTCTGTTACCAAATCTAACTAAATGTTCCGTGATTTGACTTTTTTTTTCTATTTTACATTTTTCAACAATTCTCTTCTTCGTTCAATCCGTCTTTTCGTTATACTAAATGTAAAATGAAAGCTACTTTACATACTTTAATTTGGTAAACCTCAAAATTTGCATGGTAAAAAAACCGTAGTCGTGGGCAAATTTTTCCTGTCTCCTGGATCGTTTCTGTTTCATATCACATCTCCAGAATCCCTTTAAAAAATGTGCGTTACATTTTCGTTTACAATTTTTTTTAAATCTTATCTTACTTCCAAAAAATTGATCATAAATTAAGATTTATTACAACTAATTGATAAATTATTTTTGAGACCTCTTCGCTGATATATTTTGTGTATCAATTTTACAACTAGCTATTTTCCAGACAATTTTTTCCTAAAAGATCTAAAAGTAAATATCGTACAACATGCAGTTAAAATCATGTATAGTAAATAAATAGATATGTATTTAAATATAAATACCTATATATATGAAAGGACCTGAACTAATCTTACGTAAAAAATATCTTATAGATAAACATTCACTGGTTTAATGATGTCCCTAATCCGGTAGTATATCATTTCGTCATAAAATATGAGCATCAGACATAAATCTGATTTTGAGATGAAATTTTTCAATGTTAAAAAAGAAATTTTAGATTATATGGCATTTGGGCAAATAATAAATTCTGTATTGTTTTTGAAATTTCTATCGGCAAATAATAACTATGATTTACAAAGTTATACAAAAAATGATTTTAGTTAGATTATCACTGCGTTATAAAAATTGAACTTTCTTTCAATAAATCAAACATGTTCAATCTTCGTAATGTGGAGTGTGGATATCAACGCAAGCTGTCTAAACACACTTGTAAAAATCTCTTCCTGATTTCGGTTCTTTTTTGAAGTTGAGTTAACTTGATTATAGTAAAAACAGTCAACAAGACTCTCTATCAACCAAATTATCACATCATTGTTTATACAAAAATCATTTTTTCCTTAAACGTCTAACGTTTCTTTTTTATGAGCTAAGGATAAGAATATAAAACTAGGAAAAAACTTATTCTCAGATTATTATTTTCGGTACTCATCGTATTCAAATGATAGGTATTAAGAATTTAGAGAGCCTTATATTTCATAACAAATTCATTTATATATTGATCGAGTAGTTATCAAGTTAAAAAATTCAAGAAAGTTCGTGTACAGGTTTACTATTTCATTAGCAATACGCATTACAGGAAAAAAATAAAGTTTACAAGTTCAATGTCTAAAGCTTTATATAATTAAGTATTTTTATCGTGGCTTCACTTGTGGAAGAGGGCATAAACATTCAATTCACACCGAAACGAACCTAATCTAACATCTACAAAATGAAGTGTATCAATCGACTTTAACACTAAAACTATAGAAAGTCTATCAGGTAAAATTAAATTTTTTGTTACTTTGTACCACTTGGGAGAATTTGTAGTTACAGACAAAGATAAACTTATTTTTACGATTTTTTATCATCATGGTGTCGAATTATAAAAAATCTCAGCTTAATTCATTACATCCTTCGTATGAAACAGACGTTGTTTAAATTCACAAAGAAAAAAATAATAACTCATTTATCAGAATTGTATTATTTTGTATTATGTTTACATTCATTATAACGTAATGTGTTTTTGCAGGTTTCCTTTACCTTTGTAAATGATAATAAATAGCGCAATTATTATATTGTGAGAATAATATCTAAACAAACCAACGCAAGCTTATTATGTCGAAGGCTTCACACCAACAGGAAATTGCCTTTTTCCTCACGCCTATTTCACAAACGAATGAAACGAACTCGAGAGCCTGTGTGTTTGAATTAACTAGAGGCGTCAGAAAAACACGTCCTTATAACTAACAGGAGTCTGTTGCTTTATTCTCTGATAATAAACTAAATAAAAATAAATAAAAGGGTCAAAGGGTATGCTCACATTACTTTGTATGTTTATGTTGTATCGCTATTGGTTGTAATCAATACATTACAATTAATGAATCTGTATAAAAGGAAGTGCAATATTATGAACGCGTGACTTAAACAACAAAAACATTATGAAAGCATTTTGAAATTATATATTTTTTTAATATTTTTGACAACATTTCCACATAATTCCTGTCAATTCTCAAAAATCCAAAGACATTTTACAACAATTGAAATTGCCAGTAGAGTCATGAAACTATACATATACTTTTTTATATTGAACTTTTATAACTATATTTAACCAATAATTAAACAAAATGGAGTAATTTTAATGCAATTTGTAATGACTTTATATGAAGGTTATTAAAATATATAAACTTGGAAACATTTTATACTAAAAAAATACAAAACACTTGCATCAATATCTGATTTATGTTTACTCCTAGATTTGACATCATAAAAACACACTTTCCTATAAAATAGCTTTTACTAATTATTTTTTTATATTCATACAAGAAACATTAATATCCATTGAATTCAGATTATTCAGGAAATGTTTCATTTTCTTGCACTTTTATCGGTAAAGACGAAATTACTAATTACTATGTAATAACAATTGGTTATTGCATACTGAATGCAACATAAATTAACATTAATGTCTTAAATAAATACTGAATGGACGACTGCTTAGGGCAGCGGTCGTCAAAATGTTACCCGTGATCTACCGGTCATACATTGTCCCTCAATCGTGCCCATTTTACAACTGCATCGATTTTTTATATTCACTTTGGTCATGATAAGTAGAAACAATAAATTGCTTTAAAGATGACAGTGACTAATTTTACGATTTAGCTAAAATCTGATATTCTTACAACTAAGGATAAATATATTACAAGGCTGAATATTCAGTGAATTATAATTTGAGATGGAATTAATCTTTAAGTTAAAACTGTTTATCTGTAAACGGATCACTTAAAAAAATTCAAAACTAAATCACCTTTGCATTGTCATTTCTTGAAGTAAAAGCAGTGTTATAACAATTTTAAATATTATTTTTATTCAAAAATTTTAAATGCTCACAGTAAATCTTTCTCTTTCCAATCAAATATTTTCAGCCATTTCATTGATTAAATAATTTAGAACATTTGCTCTGTATAACTATATGTTAAAAAATACTATCATTTTGTTTATTTTATATTTACTTGAAATTATTATTGCGTGTTACTTTTACGTACTAAAACTTGATATAAACAATTTCTTGAGAAACATTTTTCCAGGACTGTTATCAGTGGTTTTACAAGTCGCACTTTACGTACTTCGTGGTGTAATTATATATATATATTAATTCGACCATAATAGATCTTCTGTAAGCTTAGTACTGAGAAACACGTTATTTTTTCTGTTTTGACTCCTACTGATGATAATTCAACTAGACTTTATTCAACCATAAAAGTTGATTTTAAGATTAAAGCTATACAGAACAATCGAAAATGATAAAATGACTCGTTTAATTTTTTAGTTTTCAGCAATCAAAAAACACTACTTAATAATATTGTACTAGTGTTATCAAAATTATGTTTTGTTACATAAAAATAAATAAATTTTAAGGCTATAATTTTTTTCATAATAATATTGTTTGGATTAATGCTCAAATTATCATAAACACTGAAAACTTTTGATTTTTTTAGCGGAAATTAAATACGCTATTCGTAAGCTACTATTTTATCAGCAATCATTTTCTTTGATTTTAACCGTCTTCGAAAACATCAATTCAGCAAATGGCTGCTTTGTAAATACAAAATGTCGTAGTTATTTCAGGCATTACTTTTTATTAAAAATTTGCTTGGTTTACACAACAGCTCAACAATCATTAAGATTCCACCAAATCTAGGTTTACCAAATACAAAGACACAGTATGATTATTTTAGTCAATTAATGAAAGTTTCTATACAATTTTAAAATCCTATAAAGAAAACTATTGAATAATATTTTCTATATATACGTGACAAAAATCGCCTTCTTTGAATTATGGATTTGACAATCACTTGAATTTGTTAGATATTGTATTTTATTTGTATATTGTAAGTATATTTATTAAAAATTATATAAATATCAATAAAAAGTAAAATATATTTACTTCTGCAATAATTTGTCACTTTTAATGTGTTAACTATCACTTCTTGATGGATAGGCATGATATGTTAAATAATAAAAACACATTTTTAGTACTTATTTCTACAATATATTTTTTGACTAAGACTGGTTTCGCTCATCGCGAGCATTATTAACTGTCCTTATCAAAAATATATTGTGAAAATAAGTATTAAAAAATATGTTTTTATTTTTTCAATAATTTATATTCAAATCTTTTTACATGAAATAAAAGATGAATAATATATAAAAATGGGTAAAAACGATTTAGGTGCCATTATTCTAATGTTTTTAGTTCATTTTTACTTAAAAATTTATTGGACACCTGTTATCATGAATGTCTTAATAAAATACTTGTGTTTTAATATATTTTTATACTACAATTTATATGTATGAAAACTATTCATTGTGATGTTCATAGATAGATCAAAAACTATATTTAACATGTTTAATATAATTTGTTATTTATACTATTCATTATACATCTCAATGAGTATATTTTAAGGAATTTCGATGTTTCTACTGTTCTGCTTTCAAAACTGTCTCATATACAATAATAAAAATACGCAGGATATAACAAAGGTAGAATCTATTCAGATTGTTGAAACACGTTGCAAAACACAGCTAAGGAGAAGGTGTCAAAAAGCAATTTTTAACAATGAGCTTGATGTTACCTTTTATATTTAGTTCCATGGCATAACTTTTAATTTAAAAAAGAAGATCTTTTTTTGAATATTCAAAATACAGTAAAATTATCGCAGTGCTACTCATAACAGGAGATTATAAAACTTTTCATGCGTTATATGAATGTGTTATTACAGCATATTTTGAAACAAAGTTTACCGATCATTGGAGTTATGGAAATGTTCTAAAATAATTGGTGAGTGTAAAAAGCTCTCAGCTTGAGATACTATACAACGAAATTCGTACACTTATGGCTAAAAAATCTAAAAGAAACCTACAATTTTTCGTGAACAACCTTTGTCAAGTAGCATACGTCTGAAATTGATCAATATTGTACATGGTTTATGCGTCAAAATATTGTCGTTTTATTCGCCGCAAAGGAAAAAGTTTTCTTGAAAAATGAGATGTAATAAAACACTTATTTTGCTTATAATTTGAACGAACGTTTTTTTTCTATGGCAATTTTAAATTCTGAATAAGTGTCTTACATACCTATTGAATATATATATATTATGTAAGCAAGTTTTTCTTGTAGGTGACTATCGATCAAATAAACATAGGGTAATAACGTCATACTTCTACATATCAACTAACATTACCATGTTAGAGTATAGACAGAAGTTTTTTGATTAATGTTTTTATAATAATCAGAGTTTTTTTAATACTATATATTAGCCCCTATTTAGTGAATTTTTCAAATAGTATAAAGTTTGAATATTCATCCATTTATTATTGAAAAGACATATAAAATTGTTTTAATCCATATATATATATATATTGATATTTTCTCATATATATGTCACTTTATACTAAAAACAGAATATAAGTTAAATATAGTTGTCTATTCTCTCTATATTCTGAACGAGACTTCTAATAATTGTACCTTTTCCGTATATCATTATTGGCGAGACATTATATTCTTGAACCGTTATGTGGTAAGTTTAAAGTTTTATACGAAATCATGCCTATAGATACCTATAGGTGATTATAATTTGATATAAATTTTATGTATTACTTGGCATAAAATTATATTACCACTATTTGCAACCAATTAATTGATAACAATCAACTATCATATTCTTAGGTTATATATATGAGCAAACATATCATCAAAAGAGTAAAAATTCTAGTTACGAAAACAAATCAATGTATACATATGTTTATATGGATTTAAAAAAAAAACAAATTTACTTCATAATTTATGATGCCGAATGAAGATGCTTGATGAAACTTAAATATTTAACTTGAATTGCTGAAACTTTATACGATTTCACGTAATTTGTCACTAACGAACCGGGTTTCGCCTTTCGACATCATCAGGAATTCAGTTTTATTACATTCGTGTGATAGAATTCCTGAAGATACCGAAAGACGAAACCAGAGTCATTATGACAAAGCATATGGAAGCTTATATGGTTTCGAAAATTCATATAATATTTAAATTTTTCGATATTAATTAAATTTACGAATTTTTGTAGCTTTAAATATACGGGAATCTATAATTATTGATAACATTATTATATTTTGTTGCTGGCTTAATTTCTCCATGCATGATTCATTGTCTATATTAAATGATCCATACGAAATAAGGTTTCCAGTTAAGGTATCTCGATATTAAATCAATACCGTTAGTTAATTTTAAATTTAATTATTTTTAAGTAACGATAATGTGTTGTTATCTTTAATTTAAACCAACACATTTCAATATCACCTAATTAGTCCAAAGCATATACAATATTTTGTAGTTCGTGTTCAATTTTTTCTCAAAGTAGCCGCTGACATAAGTCATGATAAAATCATTCTTCTTTGTTTTTGGCATTTTTTCATCAAAAATAGATTGGAAATATAATTCAGGAATTTTATTTTACTTTGCTTGCGGAAGATATTGAATTAAAAGTTATGTGTCACGCATACCAACTAGTATAAGTCAGAGTATTGGAAAGCAATCATACATACAACGTAAAATTTTATGTGAAACGTGACTTGAATACTACCATTGTCTAAACACCGATTTTGAATTGAAACTGACCTAACTAAACCAATTTTAATTGTGTACGAATGTGAAATGCATTTGACTATCACAATATTTTATTCATAACATTAAAATGGAATCATTTATTAGTTTCATGTATCGAATGAAATATTTTTCATACGCAAAAGTTCACTGAGACAGCAAACATGGAAATCGAAAAATTGCATTTGAATTCAATTTCGTTTAATTTGTTAAAAGCTTAAAATTGTTGAATTTTAAAAAGTAACTGATAATTAATTTTACCATAGATGTATTTTTGAAAATTCAAAATATCTTTTTTTTAACATCGTGTTAAATTCGTTTATTGTCTCAATTTAATATCGTCGACAAATTTTTTTTTATTTCAAAGCATACAATATTTATTACAGATAATGGTAATATTTTTCTTAAGTTACAATTCAAAAGTAACCTTTTGATAGTGCTAACTGAGAGTATTGTTTATTTAAAAACCTTTCAGAGATATATTTGAAACCCGTTATCTATGGTCCATTTTTGTCCATCCATCCTTAGTTGTAAAATTATTCAATACTCTCTTTCAATGTTGTCATTTCTTGGAGGAAAGGTATGATATTTTTCACATTTTTTAACAATTTCCTCAATAAATATTATGATCTGGACCGCTTTCGCTTGTTGGATTTTTTCAAAGGAATGGATTTACGTTGTGTCTAAATTATCTTCCTACCGATCTTATCGTTAAAACCGGGAGAAGCGTAAGTGATAAGTATTCCTACTGTACACATATTCTTTTTCTATTCGAAAAAGTGAAAAAAAAATCAGGATAAAATTAACATTAATATTTTCTATAATAAATCACGACATTTGGTACGTTTCCCATAAAAATTATTTTTACAACTGAACCGGGTCCACTTTTGGCTAACATCTGGTACAAATTAAAATAGGCTGTTGTTCAAACTTTGATTTAATTATTACTAAATTTACAAATCCAGGTCCAAAAACTAAGAAAATAGTTAAAATGTAATACAATGTATATCTAAATAAAGTAAAATAAATTTCAAATGACATATTAAAGAACACTTAGTATGATACTTATTTCTAATTAAATATTTAACCAAATTAAAGGTATTTTAAGAGTTCACATATAATTAAGAAATACTTATTAGTAAATATTATTAAAAAAAATGAAAATATTTTACAATCAATGTTAATTATTCACTCAAAATTTTGTCAAAATAGCATAAGAGTTTTTTTTTTGTGGAGAAAGAAAAAGCATTTTGTTTTGTTAATTTATTTTAATACTTTTTTACACCCTTAAACTCATACATATTTTCATTGGGTATAACCGTAAAACTACAATGAAATAAATTTTACACGGCGTTTTTATTTAAATAAAAAAAATATGTTACACATGCGTGTATTATATTTAGACATTGCAACGGAAATATTCGTAGCAAAATGAATCTATAATTATATTATCTGTACCAAATATGGCCGTATATCGGTATAAATAATCTTAAGATGACTTTTAAGCTGAAAGCAAATAACCGGATTATTCAAATGAAAGGACTGCCTGTGTATCTCGCTTCTTTTTCCATTTTTTTTTATCTTGTTGAAATATTTGCTCGTGTTTCTTTCCTTCAACGTAGAGACGATGTACAGGAGAATCCATTTTATATCAGTTCATTTTATTTTCCGAATGCAATATATCAGTTTCGTCCATTCAATGGTCCTACGTAAATTGATTCAGGAACATGGAGAAGAATTTCCACTTTACAAAGCACTTTGTAAATATGTTTTCTTGCAAATTTAATTTAAAGACTTATTATAGCTTTATAAAAATGGATATTTAAATAGCTATATTAATTTATCTTACGCGCTTAGTAAATATTTTGTCAAATTAATCAATTTTAAAAGCAAGTGTATACATTGACTTTAGCCGAATTGTTTTTTTGAATTAGCAGTGAAATAAGATCAAAATAAAGTCGACCATCTTATACTGTAGAGATTGGTACTGTGTTTTGAGAATGTTACGTTATAGGACAAGGTACTCATACAAAATTTGAGATGAGGTTCGTTCGATTGTATTTTATGAACTGTCGGAAATTATTAAATCAAATATTTTCTCCATTTTATTACCTTTTATTTGACCACAATGCGTCTATCAAAGTCAATAAACAAACAAGTATTGATAAATATTTTTTTAATGTACGAACATAAAAATATTTACAAAATAATATATTTATGAAAAAATTGATTTGACGTTGAATATTTTTCCTTTTGTAATGTTATAAGGAAGATCGTTATACGTGGAACTGTCGTATATACTATACAAAACATCTCTCTATAGCGGAATGTTTAATGGGGGACTTGCTATACATATTTTCATATTTATAATTTTATATGAAGTAAATTAAATTAAGCTCAGACAATTAATACCGTTTAATAATATAATTTATTTGATTCAACTTTATAGAGTTTTTCAACAATATATCTTTTGAAATACATACACAATTTAATATAAGCTGCATTCTTCAAAGCTATTCAAAATAATGACTCTTCCTAGAATGAATTATAATATCTAATGCCACTTAGATTATATTATATATAAAAGATCAGTTATAGAAAATTGGTGTGTATCGTTTCTTAGAACCTTATTATTTGACATTTAAGACAAGTCTATATTTGAAATAAAAGAACAATTAGTGTTGTAAAGTGTGAATAATGGTATTTCATCTTAACTTTTAATGTGAATCGTAAAAGGAATAAATCTGACGTAATTTATTAGGGAAAAAAATATTCAAAAGTACCCATAATAATGAAAAAAGCTTGAGATAAATAAAATCAAAGCTGTTTTAAATTATTCGGTGAATAGACACTTTTTACCTTCATGACTATATATCTTTGTGTATCACTTATTTTTACGATACAAATGGCTTAATACTTGTTTCTATAATACTATTACACATTTTAAAGATACTCTTCAAATATTTATTATCTTTATTGTGATACAGTCATTTTTCTTCTGTGTCTCTATTTGCCTTACATTAGAGCAAATAGGAACAAGCAACTAAAAACCTCTTTCCAGGCCCATCAGCTTTCGTTTTTCTATTTATGTATTTTTTTCGCTTAAGGAAAGATTTGAGGTAATAGAATTATTGGTGTCTTCATTTTCGTTCAATAAATTTATTTTCTGTAATTTTACCAGCTTCGGCGGATATTTTTTTTCTTTTCATTTAGATATGGTGATCAGGATAACGAGTTTCTTTGAAAATATGAAGTAAAGAGTCCTTCACAGCTCCTGTGTTAACATTTCGAGTTTCTTTATAGCCCGGCAACACCACTATCATTAAGATACGCAAATCATACAGGTCCAATGGATACGCCCGTTCTGAGAATACACAACTTTTTTTACTAAGTATTTATTGATTCCCTGTAATAAAACGGTTTGACCTTTAATACCATATTCCCCAGTTACTTGATAACTGAGCATGTTCTCTATAATATCTCGTACTACATCTTGCAAGCCCTCGTGTCTATATTTTGCATACTTCTTTGTGCTTTGAAGATTATGTTTGTTGACTCCCAGCATATTTTTACTTTGCACAAAACTTTCTACAATTTGATAAAAGTATTACACCGATCATAAAAACATTTTGATCGATCAAATATTTCTATCACTCGGCACTGTCTTCACTTACCTGTGGTAGCACTGACAGATGTTTGTGAGCAACCAAAAAGTAAAAATGCAGAAACGCCAGACTCTAACACGTTTGTCTCAATTTGGGTTTTTAATGAGTATATGTGTAGTGTTGTCGTTTGAAAAATAGTATTACCATCATATAAAAAATTCTTTTAACCAAAATGCTAACCATAAATACTGAATAAAATTGTGTTGAATTTAATACCTTGTATTTGTCTCTATTCACCCCGTTTTACGATAACTATTATTTATTGTACACAAATTTAATAATAAAATATAAATTTAAAAGTCAGCAGATGTTTCAACGAAAATACAGAATTCGAGAATAGCCGCGCTATATCACACTAGTTAGATATACTCTATACATAGTATATGGAATTTTAAACGGCAGGATATTTTTGCTTCACAATCATTTCTGTTTTTTAATATTGTATGAAAACGTGAGCCAAAGCGTTCCAATATTTGTGTGTATATTTTCAGTTCAAAAATATTTCAATGATTAGTATAAGTGCATGTAACATTCTACTCTGAAAATTCAAAGCAGGCTTTCAGTATGGATAGTTATAAATTCAGGGATTTATCATTGTCAAGTCTAGCTTTTAATGGTTCAAAGTTGCATGTTATAATGTTATTTAATTTTATGGTTCAATATTTGTAAAGGAGACCAGTTTTGCGTAAGGATTCAAACAAAACCATTTCCTGTAACTGCAACCATATTTTATTAAAGTATGTTATGTCGCATATATTAACAAAAGTTTTTAATTTTATACGGTAGCTACTTCTTTCTCAGTTGATAAGCCTCTTTTTCCGAAGAGAAAGTAAAGAAAGATACGACTAGAACAACATCAAAGGTAAGCTAGCCGCATTCACTTACCTATTTTGAAGCATTATATAGGTAAAAGAAAGTACATAAATCATTGATATTATCTACCTTTCGACCGCAACTCTATATGGTTATATGAAAAACAAATTTATGGACCCAAAGCAACTTTGGCTACTCAACCACTGACCAAATCTTCTCTATCTTGAAAATAAAACTCTTTGAAAAATCACATTAGCATATTTAATCATTTTAAAAGCTTTTTCCGCAAATATTTAAATTTTTTGTTAATAATTTAAAAATTAATTTAAGCTTGAATTATATTTCTCGTATTTTCAGTTTTTTTTTTTTTTTAAATTAAATATTTTACCAATGTTCTCAATCATGCCTCTTTAAGATTTTAACAACATGTGCTTCTGATTGAATATCTTAACAGAAGAACTACTTGAGTAATATTTATTCGATAATATCACAAGTGCCCATGAAAATATCTCTAGTATAAATCAAATGAAAATAAAATTGAGCTTTTCAAAACAGACAACCAAATCTGTATAATTGTAATCATTATGCCACAGCCCTCACTACTATATTACAAAAGCTTCTCTGAAAAATGTAAATCATCGGTGCGAAAATATTATTTCCACCAAATCTTATTAGATGGGATGTTGAATGATTTTAAATGGGGACAGATGAAAAAACGTTTTTATTTTTACGAAAATTCTATAAGACTATAGCAATTTCAGTTTCACGCTTTAGTCAAAACTGTGGTTATTAAAATTTTTGAGGTCAATAGATCACAGCTTAAAAAAATATTGCTACTATATTATGTCACTTACTAAATCATCATAGATTTTATTTAAAAAATATGAATATGTAATGGACTTGTTTTGTTCCGAGATGTTCGAGAGAAAGCAACATATTTAAATGGTATTCATAATAATTCGTTTAAATAAATACATTAATTATTTTTTTATTATATAAGCATTCATTTAACAGTTTCAGTAATCAGTAATGAATTAAAGGTGATTAAGATTGAAATCGTTTTTATTTTTCGATATTTGTTTCGTTATTGAAATCAAAATTTCAACCAATCATTCTCTTTCGACAAAAATAATGAAAAAATCTTAATCCGATATCCTGATTCGGTTTATATACCAAACCGGTCTTATATCTGAGCGGTAACACTATGTCGTTTATTTCTCAGTTACAGGATCAAGGAATTTTGGATATTTGAATTTTACAATATAATCACATCATCATTTCGACAATATTTGAAAACAAGAGAACAAAAGCTTTCCGAGTCAGATATCTTATTTTCACTTCTTCTGTCATTATAATCAATGAAAATATGCTGAGACACTTTTATGCTTAAATTTAAAAATAAGCTTTATGATATTATTCATTAATAAAAACAGCGAAATCGGTTCTGATCATAAACATGTTGTAAAAATAGTAGAATAATAAGAGTTGTTATTATTTTACAATGTTAAAATATACTCAGATGATATCTTTTGTGGAAAAGTAAAGGGTTTCGCTATTATTTTGGTAGTTACTAATAAATGCTTTCCGCAATCGAAGGTTTATTTATTGTAAGCAGAAAGAAAGCTTAATTTATTACTTTATCACGTTGTTAGATGCAGCAGAAAGCTTCCCGTATAAAAATGAAATCGATCCTAAATTATTCCTCTTTATTGCATTCTGTCTGCACCAAGAGAGTTTCTACATTCATTTTTACGAAGTGGAATTTTATCTGCACTTATTGCATTCAGCAAACATAGTATGCACTTCAAGGAACTCAAGCTTCGTGTATTAAGATGTAATTTATTATCATAGCCAATTATTTTCAACGACTTTATCTCAGACATCAAAGTAAATATTGTTCCATACAAATATAATATTATATACCTGTTACATAAATTTTACATTTTACTATGGGAAGATAACATTGGCTACGCCTGTAAAGACGTCAATAGTCCATCCAGTTATCCAGTCTTAAAAAAAGTGCAGATCAGCCATCATATTTTTCTGTCGAATTCTCATTTTTCTGTCTGTTCTTTCTGCGTTAAAGAGATTATATGGTTTAAAAGTTGCTGAATAAATACTTCATTTATTTTTTTATACATAATAATCGCAGCGAAGAAGGCTAAAAAAATATTCATTTCAAACCGAATCAGTAAAAAGCATATATTCACAATGCTTGGTCATGTCTTTATGAAAATATACAAAAGTTATTCCTAAATACCCCCATCAATTGTTAAAATTCATAATGCACCACAAACTATTTATTTGTCAAAAATTGAGAATACAACTTTTATCTCAGAAGCCTTACTAACCTTCTTTTATATCCACCGTAAAGTTAAGTTGAACGACTTAGAGAAACAGGAGTTTTATTGAAATTCTATATCGACAAGATTCTATATTATATTGTTTTTACTGTAGGCATCTTTGTATTGCAAAAAAACTTCATAAAGAAAAATAAAATGGAAACTAAACTTAACGAAGATAAATTCTTCTAAATCTACTACAGATATTTATACCACAAGGTCAAAATGGTACTTACTTATAATGTACGCCAGGTTTTTTTTTATTTTTTTATATAGGACTTTTCCTGCTAATGGTATAAATTGATTTATAATATGTCACCAATCTAACTTCAACTAAGCCATTAATAACCACTTTCTGCTTTTGTTATTTCGATAAGATAAATTGTGTCCCATTTTTATCAATCGTGTGTTCACTCAATTTATTTTTTGCTAGCGTTTTGATTCACTAGATATCCACAATATTTCCTACGATTTTCAGTTTCGATAATTCCAATAATAGATGTATTTCAATCTCGTATTGTCATAAATTACATTTTATCACAATTCTCAACATTAAACAACGTCTTTCTTATACATCAAAATATATGTTAGTGGAAAATTCACTTTTGGTTATAAAAATAAATGCTTAGAATCATCTGCAAACTGACCGTGTGGAGGATTATTTATGAACAACTTATGCATTGATTCGATTTTTTATCTTACCCAATATCAAAATGAATGACACGTGTAATTAATATCTAACAAATACAAAAAATATATAAAGACATTGGTTCAGCTATATTTCTAAGCATATCAACAAGTGTATCTCAAACAGTTTTAACTTGCTTAATAATGATTTAATATTTCTTTTAAAATATTATTTTAATTCGTTTGTTTAATAAAACGAAACAGTATTTATTCTTGGCGTAGGAAATTTAAATATTTAAACTCTCAATAATTTGAAACGTAATGTGAACCGTGTTGCGTAATTCAAAACACACAATTTGAATAAAATAACAGATTTTCCAAGCAATTTGAATAGATTTTATGGAATATAAAATATATAATTTAAAACAGTCGGTAGAAGAAAATTTGATTGGTCAGTTGGCTGCATCGAAAGCAAAATTGGTATTTGCCTTTCGTGTAATTATTTTTTATATACTTTTCCCCGTAAGCAAGGTTGAAAATTTTCTTTTAGTTTGAATATACCATCATTAAAGTACGCGACTATCATCAAGTAGCACATCAAAAAGGCTATATTTTTAATGGAGTATTCTTCTTTTTAAATAATTGTCTTTTATATTATAGTACCAATATTACTAAATTATTTCTAGTTGCGATCATGAATTCTTGAAAAGATTATCCAGTTAAATTATGCTAACATGAAAAAATTCAAAGTGTATAGATATAAATTAGAAAAAAAAATACCTTAACCTTTTTTTTTAATCATATTTTTCAATAATCAAAACGATTCAACATAATATGGAACAGCCATAATTTTTTTTTAAATTAAAAAATATTTCAAGATATTTTTTACACACAGCAAAAATGCTTATATTATCGTTTATTTAAGATACATGTGTTATACTAAATGTTTCAAGTATCAGTTAATTTCAGAATAATTAAAGAAAAAATTTAATTTCAAAGAACACACTGAGCGTAAAAATATATTTATAATTTTCGTAGTCATTGCTGGAAGCTTTTATTTGCTAAAAAAATACTAAAAATCAATTGAAATATAATATTGAATACTGCTTTTCTACCACTGTTGAAAAACGAATATATATAAAAAATATCTCAAATTTTTTTTCTACATGTAAATATGTTGTATGAAATATTTTTTTTTAATTGGTATATGTTTTCTGACCAAAAATATTGATAAGAAATCAAAACTCGTATTTCACTATTTTAACTACAATTCATATTTTATATTCGTTGCGCTAGGTTGCCATTGTCACCCTTTCGCTATTGTTTGAAAAGAATAGACACCATCTTCAGATTCTAGAAGACTGGTTTCTGTATTGAATTTTCTCGAATAGCAGGGATGCATGAAAATATCCTTTTGCTTAACAATGGCATCGGTGCCTGATTTTCTTTGCAGTATTCTATTTTAGATCATTTAAGCTTCTGAGGCGACTACCGTCTTCGGACAATTCCCGCATTACATAATTTGCCAATATTTTAAAAAGACATGTATTGCAATATATAAAATATTTTTCAAATAATATTTAGTAACCTAAGATTTAAATAAAATTATTAAGTAAATGTAACTGTTTTTACTATACAAAAATCATATTCAATGAAATATGCAAATGATAGGCTTAATTTGATAACAAATAAATATAAGAAAAAAATAGTTCTTATTTATTGAGATAAGAAGAAATATTACAAGTTGAATGCACTATTTCTTATTAAAATGAAGTCAACAAAAAAATCTTTTTTGTGATTTAATGGTCAATGTTTTTTCGAAACGATCAAATCAATTTAAGTCATATTTAATACATATATTTTTTTATGTTTTTGTAATAGTACTCTATAGAATAAGCGACAATTGGTTCAAGAGAAATAAAAGAAATAACACTCTCTCATTTTTGGAAGAGATAATTTACAATAATACAGGTAGTCACATACGTGAAGATGAAACCCGGATTGTGCATAACAAAAAAAGTGAAAATGTACATAAATAGGTTTAATTTATTTTTAAAATAATAATTTGGGTAAAATGTTTAAAATAACTTATGCCTGTTTAAAGTATGCAATGTAATAAAATATTATAATACGTACTATTGTAGATCTACTTCTGAAAACTTCGACATACTCTCTTGTTCCATAGTAGTGAAATATTCGGTGTTTTTTTCATTTTACACAACTATGGCTCAAGGATTACAACGGGGAAAACTTTCCTACCTGAATGTTATTTCTTTTCATTGGATCAACGTGACACAAATTCGAGTTGGATTTTAGTCATTGAACAAAAGTTACAAAACTTTGAACTGAGAATTATTCGTTGAATATTTTTGAAAATATTGTAAATTGTAAGTAGATTTTATTGATTTTTTTTTCGTGGTACGATTGCCTTATTATAATAATTTTTGCTTAACAAATAGACCAAGAACATTATACGGAATAGAAAAAAAAATGTTTCAATGCCCGTGTTTTAGTTATACCAGAATCATTTGTCTTTTTCCTAAACTAATTTAATTTTCGTAAAAAGAAGTCTTAGCACTCAACCGCACTTATTGAAAAGCAATGCAAGCAAGATACTACATCGCATACGCATAAAAATGTCACCTAAAGAAATAATCTCCATTACAAATAAGAAAGCTTTTTGTGTCGTATTCTTTATATTGCTCTGTTTTGTTTTTTTTTTAAGTATTTTCCCATTTCTAAATTTGGTCATTTATAATCTTAGTACAGTATTTTAATATGCACTTAAATTCAAATAATCAGTAGTATAAAGAAAGCTGTCATTGGGCTCGGCTAACACTGTAGAATAGTTTCATGGCATCATTGTCAAACTATACAACTTGATACATTGAAATAATAAATGTAAGTTATTACGCAGGTTTATGGAGACTCAATGACGATGGCAAAAATCGAAAATTTCCTTGCAATAAGCAGCAACAGATTTAAAGGAAAAAATATCCACTTATAGTTATAATCATATTTCTATTATGTCAGGTCACATTCAAGTAGCCATTATCATTATTATTTGATATGAGTAAAGAAATTTCATGTCTTACTCAGGCTTCTCTCACGTTAGTAGAAGTCATTTATATAAAGCGTAAATCTCAAAACATGTACGTCGTCACGTCTCTCAATATCTTAGAGGCGACTGTTAAAAAACTTAGGGCCAACTTGGTTTATTTTCTATTCGTGTGACAAACTATGTACGATGTATGGAAAAAGTTTTCTCATCATGTTAACAAAAGTGTTAAACTACAACAAAATTAAATCGTTATTAGTCCCGCTGTGTTTTATATTGCACATGCGACGTTTTTGTGTATTAAAAGTTTTTAATCGTATATCTGAAATAAAGTAAAAAATTTAAACAAACAAGTGACTTTTTCCGTTGTAAATTTTAGCTGTGGCTAAACTGATTTTTTATCCATGGCTTTTTTGGTAGAACTTTTAATGTTGCTGCTGTTTTATTTTCATTCTTGGAATGGAAATTTTCTTTTTTGGATAAACTTTTTTAAATCAAAAATTAAAGATTATGAATTATGAATTGTGTCGACGCCATCAAAGACTTCATATTTTAAGCACAAAACGCAGAGAATGCTACTTAAATTATGAATCTATTATATTTCCTTTTCTCATATTATAATGTGATTAACAAACGAATTAAAATTTAATATTAATGATGTCAATTGATACTTCAAAATGAAAAGATTCTAAGACTCGAATTCTACATTGGTGCAAACGTAAAATAAGTTATTAGTTTTGCTACAACCCGTTTGGAATACTAGATAGAAAATATGTATATATATTATTATCAAAAATAGCATAGGCAGCAATGTTTTTGCATAAATAAATCTATTGAAAAGGATAGACATAAAATTGAAATCGTTCGTGGTAACGTCAAAGTCTACAAAAGTTACCACTTAAGACATCACAAATAAATGACAGAACTCGTATAAGAAAGTCTTTATTTGTCGACTTTGGAAACAAGCCTTTTTTAAACAAATGGCATATTTTTGTACTTGTTAATGAAAAAGAAAACTTTCCGAGCAAGTCTAAGCAGTTTAGTCTCTGTATGTCTCCCTTGAAATGAACTTACTTCGGTAAAAAGCAATCAAACTTTCTTTGCTCTTCTCAGACTTACATATTTTTTTCAGTTCAAAAAACTTTACGCATTGATTTGTTCTGAAATACTTCTTTTTCAGTTGAGAATCATTTCAGTAATGTCTCGACATTTCCTTTTGTTAGTAAAGTGCTCGTTAACTCTTGATCGTATATAATGAACCCTGTTAAATGTTCTTCTTTTAAACAACACTGTTTTAAGACCTATGTGATATATTATATTAAAAACGGGAAAGCTTTATGAAAAAATATGCTTCTTACGATTTGTTAGTTTATTTTTACAAAGTAATTCTTTGTATTTTTGATTCCTACGCAAAAAATTTAAAATATAATATGATGTTCCTTTTCACAATTTTGTGCTATTTTTTATCACTAAATAAAATCTTTAATATTCATTTGACCGTTCAATTTTGTGATCTGAACTGGTGTCAATTAGCAACGGGTCGTTTTCAATTGCTTAGCATGAGCTTATCAATCATGTTTAAGTATCGTAAGCAAGTCAGAGAATATTTTTTGCATTGCCTTTCTTCCAATAAATATTTTTTTTTTTGAAGACTATTGACATATCAAGAGCAACATATCAAAATGTACAGATGCAAAATACTTTATTTGAGAACACCAGTTTCGACCAGTTTTATGCAATAACAAGATTTAGTTTTTATAATAAAAGCATACATATGAACATTTTCCATTTATCGTAATATTCATGAATATACTAAAAACGTAAGATAACTGGTTATTAAAGTAGTTTTTTGTGCGTATGAAACAGTCACACCACATCAGACTTATTATATTTTGACGCAATGAGAGATTCCTCCACGCTTTAAGAAAATAATAGAATACTATTAAACGCAGAGCTTTTAGCACATTTAAAAAGCACAATCCAAGTCAAATATTTGCTTGAAACCATTTTTCCATCTTATCCGGAGTTAATACATCTTGATTCGTCGCTGATCAAACAAAGTAACAATTCAAAAAACTCATAATGTTAAAACAATCCTATTTGTCAAAGATTAGTTGTTTCAGTTAAATATAAGCTGTTTTCATTCCAACGAAAAATATTGTATATATTTATATTAACTATAACCGAATTTAATTTGTTTTGAAATGCAAATCTTAATTTTGTGTAAACTTCAAACCTTTTATAACATGGATTTGTATTACACACGGTATTTTTGGAACCATATAACCGTACTATACGAAGCCCAGGTGTATTTATTATTTATGCATATGAGATAATTTAATTAATTACAAATTGGATGATAAAGATTTACTTACATATACACTTCTATATCCTACTTATTTTTATGACCAATATAAAATAATGACAGGTGTTCACAAAAATTAACTACCGTTTAAGTTTTTGTGAGTCTCAGTGATTTAATTTTACAAAAGAGCTATTGTCAATATTATTCTTATTCATGAAATTAAAATCTCTTAGATGCCTCATTATTAAATATTACCCCGAGTAGTTGCTTAACTACGAAAATGCTTCAAGTTTTTGTTACGTAGTAATTAAGAAATTTAATAGCTTGATGCGATGAAAGTTTGACAGCTGTGTTGTTCTCCGGTTGGAACCCGAGTCACTTTTTTCGTCCAAGTTTTTGAACAAAAGTCTGTTTTATATCTAATAATTTTAGGTAGAAAATTTTTTTCGTTTGTTGAAAAACTTAGCGTAGCGATAAAATTTTGACAAAAGAATGTCGCATAATTTGTTTGAATTTATCCTGTTATGAAGAATTTATGTAATTGCCGTAAATAAAAAATATTCATTTTTTATTCCGATCCAAAGTTTTTTATGGTATGAGAAAAATAATTTTATATTTAATTTTATTTTATATTATTTCTTAAAAAAATGAAATATTTTTATTTTTAAAATAGTATCAGCCAATCTCGCTTAATCATTCGATCAATTATTTTTAATCAATTTGTAAAGATTATTCTATACTTCGAGGAAAAAAATAAATCATTTTTTTTACTTTAATAAACTCGCCCGTACTTTTGTGGATATTAACTTTTAATATAAAATAAAAACAGGTTATTTTGATATTTTACTTGATGTCTTAATGAATTCATGTGACGCGTACTTCTCAGATCAACATTGATTCTTTTTCTATTTAAAAAATGAAGAGTTTGATATAATAATATCTTTATTATAGTAGTGGCTAGACAAAAAGGTGAAATCAATATCAATAATCATTCACAAGAAAGTAACAGGTGCCTTGCCAATATTATAACTATTTCCCATAGAATTTTCGCGTGTCACTATCTTTTCAATCAGAGATACTGTCTAATGTGATGATATGTTATGGCAATTGTCAGTTCAATTGATTGTATCTGAAGCCCTCTCACATTGACTGTCTAAATATAATCATAAATATATTGCAAATTTGGTTTATGAAATGAAATAATTGCTTACCTAAAAAATAATCTACCATACGATACAGTTAGTCTCAAAATGCTTCTCAACGAGCCGAAACACGTTTCACATTTAAAAATAATTTAAGTGAAATAAGACAGTTTTCAATTTCTTCTAAAAAGATATATCGATTTTAATTGTAGTCCGTAAAATTTCACCATCTTAAGAAACCTTATTTGCCTGCAAGCAAAAAATGAATAAATACTGAAAAATAGCAAATTCACTAACAGTTTTGTAGTTTTACGTATACTTTGTTTTTTCTTCTGTTTATTTTCATATTAAACTTTAATAATATTGATTATTAATTAACAATAAAGGGTCAGTAATTGACTCAATTTGTCAATTCTCAATTCAAATGAGTTAATTTTTTTATTATTTGATTAATCCTGTCCACTCGCTTTAGATTTAAGAGTGATCATTATGGTACGTTTTGTTTTTATTACCAGACTGTCAATCAAAATATCTTCCATAATTAATAACATTAAAATTATTCCGCTTAGCTTGAAAGAATCAAGCATTTACTAATCAAGCTTTGTAAACGTTAAGTTACAAATATAAATTGGAATAAGACCGCTATTTTTTATGTTATATATAATACGTCACTTCCATATATCTCAGTGTAAACTTGTCAATATATAATAAGACTGGAATAGTTATTACTGTACCTCAAAAGAATAATTAACATTCAAATTACATAAATTCCGTTACATTGATGCTACAGTTCAAATTTATGTTATGCAAGCATAATTATCAGTGGTTTCTCACTCCATTTTAATAATATATACGCAAGTTCTGAAAGCTTATTCAGTCCACAAGGCGCACACCTGAGGTGAATCTGTTTAGATCTTTGTTTACCATATCAGTTTCAAATATAGTTGTGGATAAGTCAAAGTAAATGCAGCTTTAGTACATAAGTATTCAACTGAACTCTTATAGATCAGCTATGTATTCAAACGAGTGAAGAAGAAGACGTTCACTGACGATTCTCTTTACTGCTATTCACCATTATTACCTTATATTGAGGTGCTTTAGAATTCCTAGCTTATTTTGAATCTAAGGCGACAAAATGAGCTGGTGAAAATAAAAGCTGTTAGTTATTTTGAGAAATTATTCCTTAAGTATTTATCGACTTGGCCAGTTCCAGTTGCTTTCATTCTTTAAGTAAAATTAAATATATCAGTAAACAGTCATTCGTAAAAAATAATTATTTGAAATCTGCTTACCCAAAGTAAACGTCACTTTACATTTTTATACATCGTACAATACACTTGAAATTTACAAAAAAAAAAAAATTAAATGAATTTCTGAAGCTTTAAATAATACATCTCCACTTGCTTTGACAATTCTTTATCTGTTTTCTTACTATAATTTATTCTATATTTGGATAATATTCCCCAAATGTTAAAAGCTATAATTAAATAGTATTGAACAATAAGGAATAATTAACTTGCGTCTTATGTGTAAAGAGTGATGGATTCACCGTTGAAAGCATTTGAAAGTAGAGTAAAAATTTAAATAATGATAAAAATTAGATGAACTCAGTTTTTCAAGGTATGAATATTTATGGACTTATTTCTCAATTTTGTAAGCCAAACGTAGCATTCAATGGTAACTCGCGTGACGGATTGACTAAATTTATTTTTAACTTATATCATTTACTGTATTTGCGATCTAACACTTAGATATGTGCGGTATTAGATTTTTCCATCTACTCTTTGTTTAGCAATAAAAACTGTGGGCAAAAAAGGTAAGCCAAGTAACAGAAAAAAAACCATGTTCTATAAGAAATACGTTTTCTCATAAAATAATTGTGAATAAAATGTGAATTTTAATTAGATTTAAAGCTTAAATCAGAAATCTGCAATCTTTCAGCCAAATGATCAAGCAACACTGAAAGTGACCTTATGCATTCATATTCAAACATTTTATTGATTTAAGGCTCAATTATCAATAATATTCAATGTTTTTCTCACATGATTTTGTCTCGTATCTTTTATAAAGTACTGCATCAAATTTGCGTATAATTTTCCACATGAATTAACCGCTTTAGTAAAATAAAAAACAAATTCATAAAATACTTGGACAGTTTCATTGAAAATCCCAGTATACTGAGTCAATTCCATATATTATGATTTTATCTGTTAGCAATCCTTTCCAAATAGCCTTTTCCTAAAACACGTTTTTCGTGTGAAAGGTTAAGTGGCGATTTGACCTGAACGTTTTGAAATCGATGATCTGTAAATATTAGCACTGTGAAATTTGATCCAGGATGGGAGATGAGTTTTGTTATACAGGCTTTTCGGTTTTATTTAAATTCACCGTACCATTATATGTTATTTATATGGGTGCAAACAATAGTTTTGTTTATTTTTAATTATCATTTCATAATAAATTCCTCCTTTTGTTTGGGCCTAAATATTTTTTGTGAATAGAAGTCAATGAATATTAAATCAGAATATATTTCAGGATATAGAATAAAAGGAGAATATAATGAACAAAAGAATGATTTATAATCACTTCAAAACAAACATAAAGTATTACAAATAAAATTTTGAAGAATACAATTATTTAATTGTGGATATCGACCATACATCAAATTTGAACCGTTAAAATTTCTAAGCACTGTCATTGCAATCCGGATACTGCCTTTTGGCATTTTCAAGCGTTCAACAACGTAGACACACTTAAAGTTACTATATCTTAATAGTTAATACTTTTTATATGTACGAAAAACTAACAATAATGATTTTATTTCTCTTGTACGTTTTCTCTAATAAATTATAGTTCCCAGTGGAATTGTAAAAAAAAAACGTTGTTTAGAAAGGCTAACATCCCAAAAAGCTCTCGGCTGACGGAGCTTTGCATTAAATTCGGCTTTAAAAAACTACCAGTTTTATTATTAATACAACAATATATTTAATATGGAAAGCATGTTTTACGTGAATAAAAAAATCACATCATTCGATGTCAACACAAGTTTTCCAACAAAGTATATTTTTATTATATTATACAGAGCAAACTTTTTTATGTATTTTTATTATAATTATATAAAATAAATTTTATTACTTTAGTATTGTATTCTTATGTCTGGTTTGTGTTACAGAGATCAATATTAAAAAATATAGGTATCTAAAACTTCTTCGCACTTATCCGATCCTAAAAAACTACAAACTAGAAAAACTCAGCGGTTAGCTTATCAAAATCTCTTCTACCGCTACTATTTTCGAAAGAGAGGTTGAACAGCTGACTGAAAAAGTGTCACCAAAAAAATAACTTGCCAATTAAAAGCTCAATAAACAGACGTTTACTCAACACTGGAAATATTGAAGTTAGAAGGAAATTAAAACACTTTAATTTTTAATATTCAATATTCCGTCTCTGTGAAATTCTTCGATGATCATTCTTCTGGTGTCTGTTTATATAATACTCTCCGCTAGAAAAAAAAACGTAGGATCAAATAAAACAGTTTTCTTTTTTCAAATTATTTTTACTATTTTTCCAGGTTTGCTTGGATTATTTGTAAGGCTTTGACAATTCTTCTTGTGTTATAAATAAATACAATGCATATTCTTATGTTTCTATTTGCTATAGCCATTGACAGCAGGAAACTCGATTGATATTTGTATTTAATCTTATATATATATCGTATATTTGACTAAACTAAAATATTTTCAAATGCATCTTAATAATTATGTACAAATTATTTTCCCAAACGTTTTTTATTTTTCTACGCGCTGTCATCAATCATTCTTGTACACTTCAATGTTTACCCACTCGATATTATTCTTTTTTACAAAATACCTCAACATATGCATATCAAAATTTTATTTAATTCGAATTTTTCCTCTTATTCTAATAGTTTGATCAATATATTAACATTTAAACTGTATGTTCAACCTTGTTTCAACCCTGTCTTATGCAATTTGATTTTGCCAAACCATACGAAGCTATTACGGTTCTCCTTTGAGGTGTTTTCGACTACCGAAATATTATTCCACCTTGTATCTCGCCCTTTCATAACACGCCAGATTTCACCCCTTGCGCACTTTAACATTATTCGTAATATCGTTTTTTATCGCAGCTGTATTTTGAAATCCTTTGTAAATACCTTTTAAGGAAATTCTAGACTTTTTTCTTTCTTTTAGCGCTTTTATTTATTCATCACTATCATATATTCTTAGCTTTTTCAGCTGATTCAAATTTGACCTATTAAGCAATGACGAGAAGATACTAAAATTAACATTTTTAAATAATATTACATTATTTTTTTCATGAAGATTTATTTGTCAATAAAATATTACAAATTGAAAGGTTATCCCTTAGATACAAGAAATAGTAATACTATATTGCTTTTTTTATATAGCATAACGCGTATAGCTCAGATCTTATAAAAAAAATATTAAAGCATTCGCTAAGTAAATAAACATTTTTTGAGCTAAAAAGCGTATGTTTTTATAATTATTTGAATACAATAAATGAAACCATTATTCATTACATATTTAAAACATGCTTAGTTCAGGTGAATATCTATTAGACAATCGTGATAGTGTATGATAGCCGTGGACTAAAATTGTGTTTTTTTTTATTCCTTGGTGAAATGATTTGAAAACTTATTTTTATTTTCCATTGACATCTCAAACTATTTCAAACATAAACACCTATAGTTAGTCCAGATATGTTAATTTTGTCAAAATCTATAAATACCCGAATATGTAAACGTTACATATTTACTATAAGTCATTAAATAAGAAAATGTAGCCAAACTAATTTTGTTTTTTTTTTTTTTTCAATAATATATAAATAATTCTATTAAATATAATACTCATAAAACCTTTGTGAGAATCGACAGTACTTTTTTTACGTATATGTAGACTTACAACTTAAATTGTTACGTTACCATTAGAATAATAATGCAACAAAGATTGACAAAATATAATGTTGATTTTTTTTATGAGTACAACCTTTTTACATTTTCTACATTATTATAACGACCTGAGTCAACTCGGACAATCCCAAGCTTAAATTAATAATACCTTTTCGCCAGCAATTGACAGCGTGATGATTGATTTTTTTCAAATAAAACATGAAATACTTTCGACGACAAATATTCAAATATGTCTCGTTGATATTTTTGAATATTTACTCAAGCCAACCTAGCGTATAAATTCGCTTCATATTCGGAGCATCCGACCTGATCTGATCTCTTCTCTCGCGCGGCGCCTTTACTTCCGTCTTATCCTCTCTCTAAAAGACCTTTTGTATTCAAATAAAGCGCTTTAGTTTCGCCGGATCTTCAAGAATTAATCACACACCCGGCACTCGCATGTTTCTCAGAATCAGACAATTCGGGATGTACGCGGTGTACTAGGCGAAAACAATGATATCTTAATAATTGATAAACTAGTCTATACATTGTAAAAAAATAATATGTCATTTTATTTTATATAAAAAATACATGTCTACAAAATCACATAAATATATTACATAAATCCGATGTAATGAAATTGCGTCAAAAGCTTCATCTATCTCTAACAGAAGGTAATAATTCAAAAAAAAGGCTTTCCAAACCCACAGTTCTGTGGCATTAAATTCTTTTTAAATTCACTGAAAATTTTAAATCTTTTATTTGATCATTCGCACTTGTACACAAATAATATGTAGAAAAAGATATTTAATATGAGCAAAATCCACTATATATATTTTTTGTACACGATTCATCGCTTTTCATATTTATTTGATTTTTATATGTTTGAAAGAAGATAAATATTTTTAACGACTGAAAAAAATATTGAGTTTTTATTGACCACCCAATGAATACAAATAAGGTTTGCGAAATTCAGTTCATTCTTCATGTAATGTATTTTTTCCTACGAGTTGTCACCATGCTATATGTCACTATTTAGTATTATGTCGACAGCCGGATCGGATATGAATCACATGAAATCAACGCATTATTATAGTAGATCAAAAGTTTATGATTTTATTTTTTAATATAGTAGAATAAATATATTTTTATTTCTTGTGCGAGAAGCATTTTTCCTTGAATTTCTTATATTTTCAAAAATTCTGTATTTTTATTTTCGTGCTCCGTATATTTTTTGTGACAAGTATTTAATTCTACAGAAGTTATACAATATATTATTGTTGATTTCTATTTTCACAATAACCAGAATCTTCCATTAAACTTCAACTTGCTTAGTTTTATTCACTGCTTTTGAGTTAAGTCTTAATTTTTAGTTAGCTACTACTTGAAATAAGCAATACTTATTGATAAATTCAAGCTGACTCAAGTGATTGTTTTTTTTATTTCTCACAGTAACCTGAAATGATTTTATACATTGCTTGAATATGTTTTACTTTAATTAAAAGTGCATCATTGACATTTTATATCCTGTCAGGTGAATATTCTTTTTCCATTAAATAATTCACTTAAAATGTTAGATTCTCTTTTGCACACTTTTTCTATGAATAAAAGTTGAAATGAAACCTTCGGAATTTTCACTCAAAGATGGCGCAAACACAAAATTCATTATTAAACGAGTTTATGAAATTCGTGCAACCAAAAGCAAAAAGGCAAAGATTTTTAACCACTATATTTTAATTAAATTTCTAATAAAGCAAACCCAATGATACCGATTTTGAAATTTAATAATAGGCTAAATAAAAACACGTTATTGTTGTGTTGGCGTTTTTTTCTGGTAATAGAATAAAACCATGTTCGCTTTCGCTGTTATTCAAAACAAAAAAAAATAACATTTTTTCTGTTAGCAGGAGCAGAATTATACTGATTTGATAAAATTAACAGTTTTAAATAAAACTGATTGTGAAAAAATTTTATCTATTAAAATTCTTTTGTTTTTACATTTTTCAAATCTTCACGAGTCCGCTAATACATTGAATTTTAACGAGAAATTAATGTCTTTTATTTCAACACCTAAGCAACTATTTTTTTTATGTTTCATATATTATATAAATTTAAGTACTTATTTACAATTTTAGCACTTTATTTTGAAAATCATTTTGCTTTCTTAAATGAAATTTTCCATTCAACTCCACTTCCCATACATTTAACATTTTTCTTGACACTTTTATCAATTAGATTTATATCGATGTGAAGCCAACAGAACCATATAATTTCTTCACTCAATATGCATATATATATGCTTTCTGGATGAAACACGTCTCTTCTTTTATCACTTTTGTAACTATTTTGTAGGGTAACAAGAATTTTGTATATTATGTTTTTGCTTTCTTATAAATAATTACCATCAAACGAAATTAATATAATGATTATTATATCACATAATCAAAATAAGGGACAAAATTTGGACACAATTACTTCGCCTTTGTTCATTATAATTCTCTAGTGTAATTCTTTTGATACTCTCCCTTTCTCTTCAATCTAATTATTTAAAAATTGGGTCACCATACGTTTTTCATGCCCTAATTATTATTAGTGGATGTTGTCATTGTGTATTTTCGTGCCATAAATAAAAATGATTTCAAGGAAATAATTATGTGCAAATATTTTATCATGTAAATACTATCGTTTTATAACGAATCATTTCGAAGTCGTGCGGTACTATAAAATACATAACATTTCGCAATACTTTTTTTTTTATTCCTTACAAAAAATATTTTGATAATAATATTATAAATGCTCTTCTTCATTCTAATTCATATTGTCTTGTCAATTTTCGCCAATGATTTTTGGATTTTTTCGACTCGTATTTCTATTAATTTAAACCATTTAACTACACATCCAATGGTTACGCGTATATATTTATCTCTCCTTTTAATGCATAAATTTACCCGTTAAAACGCAGATGTGAAGAAATAATAATGCTTAAAATTAAAAATGCGTATGAAACCGACTGATTTTGTAATATTTTCAATATTTTATTTATTATATTTAATCATTTACCAGAAGCACTGTCCTCAAAAACTAACGTTAAATCATGACTAAAAGCTTATATCTCAGCAAAATCGATAGAATATACTGTCAATCAACGGAAGGGTCAACTTTTAAGCTTCTGGGAGGTTTTCGTATGATGATAACTGGTAGGCCGAAAACTTCTTCAAATATATGATTCATAATGATTCACTTAATATATATAAAGTGAGAAACGTATGCTATCATTCATAAATTAAAAATGACTCAAAACATTAAGGTTACCATATACTTTGTACACAAAGCTATTTTATTTAAATTAATTGTACACTTCCACTACTTGTAATTGTTACTAATTCAAACCATGATTTTATTAGATATCATCTGTCTTACAAAATACTATATAACTTAAAACAGTCGACTAGATATCGAGCATTAAAATGAGGCGCGTTAACACGTCGAAGTACTCTTTCAATTCACAGTATTACGGAATTCTGTAAAAAACTAATGGCATTCATACAATGAAATATTATTCATTATAATAAAATAATATACTGTTATATTTTATCATCTGTGCACATAAAAAACTTTTACCAACCTTTTTGTTTTATTATTGAACTTTTTTATTCTTCGTGCGATATTTAGAATGCATTCATTATTCAAAAATAAAACATAAAAAGCTGTTTGTGTTTCAATCGAAACTCTTTTTATATATTTAAAATATTAAAAAATTTAAAAATATTTTGTTTTGGAAAATAATTTTCACTTCATTTATTTTTCATGAAAATATATCGATGATGTAAAACGCAAAGCAACAAAGCTTGTTAATAGTGTGGAAACCTTGCACATAAATATTCATTTGGGCCCAACAAAACGTAATGTACAAGGTTCAACATAAAGCATACATGTAAATTTGATTCATGGAGTAAGAACCTGCAACCCTTAATTGATTAAAAAAGAAACATTTGGAGAATGCGGGCTAATATAATATGTAAAATAAAGTATATTTGATCATGCCCAATTTGATTTCAGATGTTTTGAATCATTTTTAAGCAAATTTGTGTCTTTGAAAATAAATCTTTTGCTCGTACACTTGGTTCTACCATATGTTTTACTTTCGAGTTGATATTGAAAAAAATGAACATTAGGCAGAAAAAAATCAGCGATCATTATATATTTCCTTTAGCCATGTTGTAAAGATCTAAATAATATAGATTAATCTAAATCAATCACCGACTTATGCCCTACGAATGCCCTATTTGTTTGTTAATTCATGAAATCCGTGAGATAATATACAATTATTTAACTCTACGAATATTAATTTTTTTGCAACTACACTGAATACACGTTTTTCAAAATTGATTGACGGAGAAACACTCACCAGCTTATATTTATGAGATTGTGATATTGTTATTCAAATATTGGTTTCAGCTTCTCGCGTGCAGATAGTTCAACAAATTTGTTTCTATATTAATATGTAATTATTTACGTGTGTGAAACATTCCATCAAACAATCAGCAGTTCAAGTATATCTTTAAATCCTTGGCTAAGATCAATGAAACGTGTTAAAAATAAGCAAGCAAATCTGTATCATTGTTACAATTACACATATTTAAAATCTGAAACAATTTTCTTCTTTCTGAGTTTTACTTCTTTTGAAAATATTTGCAACATTATTGAATTGAAACGAAAACAATTTTTTTTCGTTTTGCATGAATTTCCATCTTCAATCAAAAGATACATAAAATCAACACATATGTATCTCCAGATAATCAACGAACTTTCGTATTAAGTAGTACATGTATCCCCTAATTCATTGAGTGGACCTCCTGATGTTTTATGTTTTCAAACAGAACCCCTCAGTGGTAACTATGGAGCCATGTAGTTTCTTAAGAACCACACGGAAACACACTTGTGTAATGAAACAAAGACTTAAATTACATATGTTTTTAGCATATTTGAACCAAATTTTGTAAAAATTCGTTTACGAACTGTTTGCATTCACCAATGAAAAAATTTATATGGGAAATGTAGAGAGAGATTATTAAATCATTGAAAAGTCACTCATTTTTCGAAACAGTATTTATTCAGAATTGAGTTTTCAATATAACTGATTATCCAAATATTTGCTAATGAATGGATTGAACATGTTAACTTAATCATTAATTGATTTAACCATAAGCTTTATTTGAATATCAAAGTGATCATCATCATTTTAAACACATAAAAGCATACCAACAAATGTCGGTTAAATCAATCAAAATTAATCAAAGCTCAGATATTTATAACTAAATCATAATATTTTTACAAGTAATGTTTTCTGTATCACGATAAATGTTTACGATTTTTCAAAGTCAAATCAATCTGTTGTCTAAGTGATTGACGTACATCGCTAATTTTTTAAACAGTCTCTGCGTTTCATTTTGTAAGTACACCAGCCGATATAATTTTTAACTTGTTAAATGGTTGTTCGTTATTCAAACCTTGTTAATCTTAATGAAAACTTTGTTTTTCAAAGTGACTTTTACATACTTCTACAATAGCGTATACTTTAATATTACACAAAATTATACTTATTGGAGAATTGAATGAAGTACAACATAGCGCTTAGTATCTTTAAATATGTTGTTTTAACATATATGATCTTTTGAGAAAACATTGCGTTTGTGTCCCAATTTTCAATTCCAACCATCTAGAGGGAGCCTGTTGTGTTTGATATTGCATGGAACAAATTAACTGTTTTACTACTTAGAAGTATCCATTTTAAGTAAGATCATGCGCAGATAATTTTGTTTGCTTTTCATGAAAGCAATTCATTTTTGCCCTTTCTTTGAATTATTCTTTGCTTAAGTAAATACAGATAATAGTCTGGGTACGGCTGATATTTATTATGAATTTGTTTTGTATCGTAAACAAGATATTTTTTATATTAATTGAATAGTTGTCTCAACATTTCTTTCCTTGAACGCTAGTAGACACCGTGTCTTATTTTTTTTAGAAATCAGAGGGTTTCAGATTCATCAAATCTTGATGCTTTTAACGTAGTAAATTTTATCACTTACTATGTTTTTCTGTTTGATGTGATATCTTTTCAAACAAAATTATTAGCCTTTTTGATCTTTGAATTTTCTATGTACGTGCATAAAAAATGATACTATTTCTAATAAAAAAATTTAATACATAATTTATACTAATTACTATCAATTATTGTTCGTAAGATGATTTGTTCATTAATTTTGCAGTTTTATAGAACGATCAATTGAAATATGAAAATTGTATTCCATAATAATTTTCAATTTTACTCAAATGATACTATCGTCTTTTATTTTATATTTTTAACAGCGATACATCTAAAGGAACACCGTCTAAATAACTTTAAATACTAGTTGTGACTTGTGTCATATTTTGGATATAGCTTACTTATAGCCTGTGATTCATGTAAATATGATTTTAAAAAAATATTTGAGTAGAGTTAACTATGCAAATCGAAAGAATCTAAAACAATATATATTTTATTGCCAAAACTGCAGACATGACTTTACTGTCCAGAAAACAGAATTTACTTTCGGTGAGATTTTTATTTTGAATACAGGGCAAGCCATCTAACAGATTCTCACTTCTGTGAGCAATTCGTGCAGCAAGCCAAACTAAATTATGTAAATTGCACCGTGGTTATGAGTGTCGCATTCTGTCATATTTGCAGCAAAAGACACAGCTGAGAGAACTGTTTGAAAATTATTAATACTACAATGAGATCATGAGTAGTTTTGGTCAATTAATTAAATAAACTGTTGTGCCATATGACCTTTTTAAACGACTAATTTAACTGATGAGAACACCTTAAAAGTGATGTCACTTCGTATTATAAAATACGACAAAAACGTTTATAAAATATTAACAGACATACACGCAGAACAAGAATATTGTTTCAATTAATTAATTCGGAGAAGAGGTACTCTTTCATCTCTTGAAACGCTTTAGTCAGCTGTGACCTTATTGAAATAGTCGTTCATATTGCTTGACAAACAAAAATTTCCAACCTACTTGATTGAGGACTTACTGAATCGAATCCTATAATGGAAATTATCGGACGCTATTTTGTCAATTATAAGTGCTTAAGAGTTATCTTAGCTCGATCTCAAAAAAGGCTGCATATAGAAATTATTTTTCCTACGAAACATTTTATGACTTTGGCAGACTAAAAATATGCCGTATTAACGAAACTTTTGTTTTTGCATTTTGAAATGTTAAATATAATATGTTCAAACATTTTTATTTATCCTAACTTATATGATAATATACATCAGTAATTTATGCTCAAAAGAAAAATTGCTTGCTAAAGATTTCTCGCATACTTTACTAACTTTTCTCAGCTTTGAGTTGCTTTCCCAAGTGATCAAGAATGATAACAAGAAATTCTCTTCAACTTGTGGTGAACCAAATTGCAGCTCCACTGCAACGAGGTGACCAAAAACCAGTTATCTAACTTTTAACTAACCACACACCACTGCTAACAAAGTTTATATTAATCCTTTAAATTTATTGTATATATTATAAATGG
The DNA here is from genome assembly GCA_028555115.1 of Himalopsyche japonica. Classification (NCBI taxonomy): domain Eukaryota; kingdom Metazoa; phylum Arthropoda; class Insecta; order Trichoptera; family Rhyacophilidae; genus Himalopsyche; species Himalopsyche japonica. The sequence goes on along the minus strand of JAHFWJ010000035.1, from coordinate 159,830 downwards.
AGAAATTCCATAAGAGCACATGTGAACTATTTTATTTTATAATATTGATAACTATAAAACAATATTGTTCTCATTATTTACGCGGTCAAATGTACGGATTTAAAAACTATATAATTATTTTATTCCTCTTCAAACTTTACCTATCGCATTCTGTAAAAAAAGCTGTTAGCTCATTTTTTTCTCTTTTTTTCAGTTACATCTTTCTTTCTGTGCATCTTCCAAGAGATTGTTTGAGTGGCTAAATGTCGAAACACAAACGTTCAAGAAATGCTTACTATTAAATCTTTTTGCTCGAAATAGGAATAAGTAATGTTGGGTTCTATTTCTTTAGTCTTTTGTTTTTTCCTTACAAACGCTTTAAATGGAATGGTTGTATTGTTGATAGAATAAAAAACTGTGCTTAACATTCAACAAAGGTCATAATTATTCTTTGCCGTGCCTTATTTGGCCTAGGTATACACATTTTCCATTTAAATCATCGTCACCGTGACTTTTTTATACTTATTTAAATTTTTTAAATGAGATTACCATCGAACTATACGGTTCACAAAATCTCAGTTTACGCAACTTTGTAATCATTTAATACACAAAAAATACTCAATATAACCAAAAGCTAGTAAGCTTTGTTTTTAAGACATTGTACACTGAAATCAAACCGCCTTGCTGACTTGAAATATATTACCAAGCATAGTTTTACTATAAGACGTACGATCTAACAAGAGAAAGCAATTAAACTATCATTTATTTTATCGCAGAAGTGTAAATAAATCTGCTACTCTGATAAACCCTTTTGATTTATACTTTACGTGCTTACCCATATAAAATGAAGAACATTTTGTGTACATAAACATTAGTATTTGGAGACTTGCAAATTTCGTTGATCCTTTGTTTTTTGTAACTAAAACGTGACGTATTTAGTTCGTACAAGAGGTACTAATCAGAAAGCTAGAGCGTTGATTAAAGGAAGCTTTTAGTTATGACATTGCCGTGCGTATACTTTCAATTTCAGAATAAAATGTTGTCAGAGTGAGTGAAAATTTACAAACAAATTTTTCTTGATTTGACGAATCTTTGATTTGATTTGATAGTTGTTGATGCATCTTCTTTGATGATTAATACTGAAAATATTAGCTGAACGCATAAACTCAAACATTTCATAAAGTATAACTGTTGAATAAAATTTGTCTAGTGGTGAAATTGGAACCAACATTCAGTGATTTTCTACATCTTTATTTACCAAAAAATTTCAGCAGTGTTTGTTAATTTACTGTAAAGAAAATTATCTACCACTTCAGTGCAACTATTTTTTGTAATTTGCATCTCAATTGAGTTTTTTTCAACCTTTATTTTGTAAACAACGAACAGATTTATTTCAATAAAAATGCTAATGGGTTTTTTCAATGCTTGTAATATATGTAAGATGGATGTAATCCAGTCAAAACACAACTTATTTCATAACATAGAAATAAAATGATTAGATAAAGTGAAAAGAAATTGAAAAGTATATGTTTAATTTTCGAATTTGTGATATGCTACATACTAAATGTTTTCTGAATAATATTTTTATTACTTTCTTTATGACATATAAATACTAATTTAGTCTGTTTTTGGTCAAGAGTTTAAATTTTTGTTTATGTATATATTATACTTGTTTATATGTACAAACGAAAACTTTAAGCTCTGAACAGAAAACTGAAATTTAAAAAAATATATGTTCCATAAACTGACAGCATACCGTTGGCTACACTTCATGCTTGATCGTTCATTATTCAATAATTTTTACGTGTTCATTAAGAATCTGACGGTGGTCGATCTAAAAAAATCTAATTTGTTACACGGAAACACTGTGACTGGTACTGTGTTGAAAAATATGCGAGACTGAATAATATTTCGTTCGTCACTTTATTGATTATGAACATAATATTAATACTCCTAGCCCATTAGAAATTTATAACAATAACTTTTTAACGCATCAATTTTTAATACCAACGGTACTGACATTTAACAAAAGAATACTGAGTATCATAATTGCAACAAATCTTGCCAACGGAAAAAAAATGTCCTGACAAAAAAATATATTTTCAATAATATTTTGAACAATCATATTTTACGTACATTCTTGAAAAGTTTTTAAATTCACTTTTTCGAGAACACTATTCTTTTACAGCCACATCTCATATTTGATTTATTTTTACTGGTGGCTCACGTGACATTTTACTCACTTTTAATGTGTTAACTATCACTACTTGATGGAAAACCATGATCTTCTAAGTAATAAAAACACACGTTTAAGTACACTATATTTTATGGTAAGCACCGGTTTCGCTCATCTATTAGTTGATAATGCTTGCGGTGTGCGAAACCGGTCCTGATCATAAAAATATATTGTGGAAATATGTACTAAAAAATGTGTATTATTAAGACTTTTTATTACCGAAATGAATATCCTGGTAAATGATTATATGCACCGATAATTAAAAACATGCGACATCAATAAATTATGCATGAAGGCTTGGTCAATTTGATTAACGTGTGGATTTTATGTGAACCATTTCGTTAGAAAAGTTATGACGTATTATTAATTAAGTTCTAACTAGTCTATGACATACTATTATGGCTGATCCACTATTGCACCCAAATAATTCAAAAAGAGAATAAAACCTTATCAAAAAAGCTTCATAAATTGGAATATCATTCAAATATTTTTTTAATCTATTTTCTTGTTACTATGAGCAAGATGACAATAGCAATATTAAATTTGAAGTGTGCAAAGTTAAAACAATTCAAATTTTACATTAAAATACAGTCAATAATATTTTCATAGACATTAGTTGAATATCGAAGAATTTTATAAAACAGGTGTGTTCTAGGTTCATTTTGAGATATTTTATGTTAATAACAATATTTAAATGATATCTGAAAAATTAACGTATCATATATCTTTTTTTGTGATAAAAGATTTGTATAAAAATGTTTCAACAAAATATTCAAAGCAGCGAATGGAAAAATCAAAAGGAATTAAGAAAATGTTAGAAAAATGAAATCCCAACACGCAATAAAATTATCTTTGGCACTCTTCTTTGAAAAAGAGCACATTTTTCCGCAGGGGAATATTTAAACGAAAAAGTTCACATCAGTGAAGGGCAGCCGTTGAAATAGCCAAAACGTCACTCTTAGTGTTTATATTCACATCTGTAGAAATCAATTTGTCGATCTGGAATTAGTTTAGCTAGTATAAATAATTAAACAAATTTAGAAATCGTCTCGTCATTCTAAATTTTATTGAAAAAAAGAGTTTGAAATGTTGAGACTGTTTCTAAATCTATGAAAAATTTTATGTGTTATTTCTTTTTAATTAGCAATAGTCAAAAATATTAGAGAATGCATTTTTTATATTACTGTGCATTAAAACGTTATCAAGAAATAAAACAATTGAAAATATATACCAATTTACGTTGTAATTTGCTTGCTGAAGCGATTTTTTAGCTTATTATAATAGAACAAATGTTAAATTATCAAAAAGTAAGGTTTTCTATTTCAATTATACTGAAAATCACAAACCATACCTTTTTTTCAATGTTACTCTCTGCAATAAAAAAAGGATAATAATATTTTCGAAGCCACATTGAAACTTAACAATCAAGAACTATAAATTATTAGCTTTTTATTTTGAATGTTGCATTTTTAGATCTTGGTAAAGTTTATTTCAAATATAAGCAAAACTTTTTGGATTTACTGAAAAATCATTTTTTTGTAATCGAAAAAAAATATTTACCATCACTTTTTTTAAGTGTTTCACGGTGTATAAATTTCTTGCGGAACAATGGTAAAAGGTGTTCTATTTTTAGTAAGTATATAAGTTTTCATCAAGTGAATGAAACAACCAACCTTTTAGGCAGAGGATGTTCTACTTGGAAAATTATAATATAATATTGTTTTGACTTAGGTTAAACGGAAACACCAATTTCTCATGACAAGGCAAACGAGGTTATGGACCTAGTAAAACATTATTTTGATTTATTAAATACTTGAACAAAGAAAGTTTTATTCACAATCTAACTAACTTTGTGAAATTGGCTTACAAATTTTCACTAGTCAAGTGATTAACCATTATTAACATTAAAGACAAAATACAGCAATGAAAGCTACAAAGTGTAAGGTAAGGCAATACTGAGAGAAGTTTTAATTTATTGCTTCTTATTAATTACCGGAAACGGTTTCATCACAATCAGTTAGAAGTTTTAAGTGATTTTACAATTAAAAAATATACTCTTATTTTCAAAATAAGCAGGTGTGCTTTTCTCTGAGTATATTTTTAAAATTTAAATGTGACTTAAAAATAATACTGTGTTTATTTCCTTTTGCCTACCGCAACCCTGACGAGAGCTAATTGTTATAATATATTCCATATAGACATTCACAATAGCCGATATTTGATTGATTTGACACTGAGTCATTAAAATATACTTCCAATAAATTGTTTGGTAAATTTCGTTTATCGCAACCGTAAACAACGGGTGATTGGTTTATTAATTGTACATATGAATGAAAGATATCTTTTTTTCAACTTTTGTAGATCTACAATTACCAGCTATAAATCTAATTTACCAGTTACGAGCGGGACACTGTAATGAATTTAGCGATTAACTGTTAAACCGATAATGCAATAACAAATAAATCAGTTCAGAATTGACAGTTAATGGAAAAAGATTGTTACTCACCTCTTCATTATATCTCGAATACAAAAAGATTTTTCTTATCGCAAATCCTCTTTCTTTCCTTAGAGTTATTCTTTTAGAAATGCGGAAAAAGCTTTGGTTGACATATTTTGTCAAACAACTCTTTTGGTTTTAAATCAATTTCTTTACAGAATATTTTTAAATGATGAAAAGAAAAAAAAACAAGAGATAGCTCAAACTAAAAATATTCTTTATTTTATATGGCTAAATACAATGATCATTTTGAATTTGCAATAAAACATTCAGTTGGCATAGACATTATTTTAATATTGAGAGTTAATTTTAATTCAATATATTTTAATACATAATTTTATTTAATATTCCAAATGTTTCCTTTATTTTTTTTAAATTGGCTTTTCAGGTTACCACTTTTATTCAACTATGGTATTCTTTACTGTTATCATTTGTTTTCTTTAATTTTTGGCCAAAGTATCGTAAGTAAGATTATATCACTTTGTAAATTTATTCAGTCAAAAGTTTATGCCAAGTGTCATAATGATACCTTATTTCATGATTAATTACCTGCAAACACGGTACGGTGAAAAAATACGCAGCATTCACTTTAATAATTTATGATTACGCCTTAAATTCTGTTGTTTTTACGTTAGCTGTGATACCTTTGTAAATAACATGTAAAGAATTTTCAAAATGACTAATGGAAGAAAAGCTCTTTGTTGACTTTGTTTATTGCTATTTATAAATACAGCCATCTAATATGCATGTTATAACAAAGAGTGTCCAAGAATTTAGGTCTATTTTGTATGTGCAATATCGCACTTATATTTATATTTTATTTATAGGTGACATCATACTATGTTACTTTTTGTTTAGACAAAAAAATATTCAGCTGAATATTGTTTATTAAGTCAGAAAAGAATATTAATTTCAATCGATGAAAATTACGTAATATTGCTAAATGGTAGGTAGTACATTAATTCAAATAAAATAAAAAAATGATTGAAAATAAATTTACTTTTATAGGATTAACATTCATAATTTTTATGTGAATCTATACAATATGTTTTATGTGATATATCTAATTTTTAAAGGATTTTTTTAACATTAAGTTATTAACTATACGTATTAATTATTGTTATTATTTATACAATTAAGAGTAAATGATGCAATATATGAAAATTTCCAATAGTAGCTAGAAAAATTAAACTTTTAAAATAAAAGCACCGATTTAATGGTATAAAGGCTTTTTTTAGCTTACTTAAAACCAGAAATAATTATTCAACATCACAAGCTTTGGAAACAGCACAGCCATATTTTGTGAAACAATTCTTGAGACTGGTGTATAATGAAGTGTTATACAAGGTTCGTTCTATATTATCGTTATGATTAGAAGACGTACTAGAAATAGCTGGCTTACGATAATTTTCTTCCAATGTCATCGTCTGTATATTACCTTAAATGAGCATGGATCAAAAGAAGGGTTGTGTTTTTAAGATTAATTGTATTAAAAAACACTCGAAGTGACACACGAAACAAAGTGCTCGTATACTAACACGGCTATAAATCTGACAAAGCAATCATTAATAATATTTTAAAAACCAACCTCGCTTTTTTTGATCAGCTTTTAATATATTCAAGTGAGTAAAATATAACATAATATTTATTTTATAAAACGACATTTCCATACGAAGTTTACATTCTATGTGAATATTAACAAATTTAGCGAAATAGTCGACAAATGATGGGAATTGTGTTCAACCACATACGTTGGATTTGATCCATTGACTTCCTTTGAATAAATTGATCTAGGTCTTCTAAGAGGTAAATAATGTATTGCCTGTCAACTTGAGCTGAATTCGCCTTTTTGGTTAACAATAGAACCAACTTGACTAACCATTGCATCTTGAATATCGATTAATATTGAAATCTACCGCTTTAGTAATACAAATATTCCAAAGCTTTGAGTGAAAGCTTAGAAATTGTTTTAGATAAAGCTTGTCTAAGAATAGTCACAATTTGTTTTATATATTTTTATTTAAACCATGACAGATGCTTCGGTGAGCGTTGTGAACTTTATTATTACGCATTATTTTTTTTGAGAATTTGAAGTGAAATAGTTGGTATTCTAATTCGTCGTTACGCGTAACGATAAAGACGCATATTTTAAAACTCTTGTTCTTGAGAAGAATGCTTACTTTTTTGTTTGAAATAAATATCAGAATTGGTTTCTTCAACTTTAAACAATATTATCTCAAAAACGATTTGAGTAAGAGCTTTTGAAACATACATTGCACCTAATTTGTTTTTTTTTTCTTCTTTATATTCGTTGGAAGAGATACAGGTATAAAAGCTTTTAAGTACGTAATGTGAATATTTTAAAGAAAATTTACATATTTTCATAACGTTGAACGTTTGGAATGAGTAAGAATTACAATAACCGTTTCACGTTACAATAAAACAAAACTTTCGATTGACTTTTCCAGCCTAACAAAGAATGTCTTAAGTTTTTCACATTCCACTTTGTTTATATGAATAGAATTCACGATCGAACTATAATTATTCATTCTTTAATAAATTTTGGTGAAAAAGTGTACTAGAAGACTTCGCCATAGCTTAAAATCGTTATTTTTTTTAATAAAATAATATTTTGACAATCTTTTTACTGACGACAGGTGCTTTGTCTTTTGGCGTCTTCGAACACTTTATTACACGGTTTCAATAAAATAAAACCGAAAATTATATACATACCGAAAGGTGAAACGTTAATGGAATCATGAATGAGAAAATTCGTGGAAGTGTTTATTGTTTGATCAATTGAGTTTTTATATTGAAAGTCCATCAAACACCCTCGGTCGATATCGTATATTTAAATAAAATAATCACTTTCCACGGAAAGCATTTTTTATTTTAAAAAAATAAGCGTAGTATGGTGTAAATAATACGTTTGAAGTACAGATTACACCAATTTATGCCACCCTTATCTTACGTAGCATTTTGTTTTTCACTTACACGTACTTTTTTTGCTGCGAATATTTTTGGTCTAACCTCAGACTCTGAAAATCCAACCAATTTTGTTTTATTATTATGGCTCAATCATCAAAATTTATGAATTTTATATAAACGAATCATCGAAAGGTAATGTTCATGTTTAATTGGATTCAATATTCAAATACTCCCATACTTTTAATATGATATCAATAGCATTTACCAAAGCTTTTTATTTTATTAAAATTATTTAAACTTCGAATATACATTAAGTTTTCCTATAAGCTTAACGTCTTAAACATTAACTGAAATACACATATTTTGAATTATAAGTTAAATGATAATAATACTTTACTTGATACGACGAGGATCCTTAAATCAATAAATAATATATCGTATCGCTAATCCATTATAATCAAGAGGGATCGTTCTTGGAAAGGTTCTGGTAATGGAAAGCTCTTCACTCAATTATCTTTGAAGCTTTCCTCTTTGTTCTCCAACATAAAACAGCCCCATTCTTCAGGCATTGCCCACCGACACTTACAATAGATTATAATAATATAATTATCCATCCGAGAAAACACTTCGCAAGCAATGTTTTTTGATAGACAAAATCGGATTCAAATTATTGCGATGGTAAAAATATCACGGCTGAAAGCAATAAAACGTGTAAGATTTGTTAAACGTTTGTTTGCCAGATTTCATTTGTTGTACATTGGTTACTTAAATTACCCGTAAATAAAAAAAAACTATTCAATGAGTGACACGTTTTTCTTCATTTCTTTGAAAGACAATTTTGACATTTAAATAAATAATTAATATTGGAAATCTTCGTGGTCTTGTAAAGCACAATAATTTTTAATTAAAACAATATTTTACTGAATTATCGATATTGTTATATAATAAAGCGCAACGTTTGGTATATTTTTACAATTTTATGTTATTATGATTATGTCTTTGTCTTATTATGAAATTTTATAGGAACATCTTTCAAACAAGATGTGTCAGTTAACACCCCACAAAATTGACTTGTATATTTAATATTTTGGACATACAAAAAAAAAATATGAAAATATAAAAAGATCCTATATTTTACCTCACAAAAACCTACAGCCAATGTTTCAACAATTCAAATTATATATTGATATTTCATCAAGCACCTTCAGTGAATATTATAAATTACAACACACTTCTGTCAAACGAATACATATGTCACTATTTTTCCTAAATACATTTCGATAGTATTTGAGTTTTTTAACCACGTCTAATCGTTAAAACATATAAAAAAATTCATGTTTATCAAATAAGGGTTAAATTAATTCACATATTAATTTAGCTCTTTTTCTAATTTTTTCTTCTGTATTAGCGATATAAGTGTTATATACTACTTATCAGTGGATACCTGTTCTTTACAATACATTAATATTCCAAAGGGCGATAACGAGTTTTTTAGTGATGAATAATAAAGTTTGTACAAAATGAGAACTAAGTTTCCCATCAATGAAAGGTAACTAAGCTACCAGGATTTTAATTTCAAGTCTACGTTGACCTATTTTCAAAAATGTAACGTTTTTTAAAATATATCTATAAAAATCATTCTCCAATAAAAAAATATTTAGTTCAACAAGATATTTTTATTTATTTTTTTAAATCATATACTTATTATCAAAAATTTACGTTATATTATGTTTCCATCTTTATTACATTAGTAAATTGACTTTATTATAAGTTTGAATTTACAAAAATAATGTTAAACATTTGAAGGCTTAATATTATAACAGTGTTACAATATTGAACATAGTATATATTTTTTAAATTTATTCACTGGTGGTATCTCAGCTTTCTGTAACATAAAAGTGATCAATAGAAACAAACCAATTTATCTCTCATCCGAATGGAATACCGCAAAGATACACACTGCTGATATTTTAAGCATGCAGTATTTTACTGAAAAAATATTTATATATTATCTGACAATGCAGTAAAGCTTAAAACTCTAGATAAACGTTTTGTTCAAGATTATTTTCTATTTCTATTTTTACTGACATATAGTAAAACTGTCGGTGTGTTTCCCAATTTATCTATATTTTCTAATTGATGCTAATATATAATTTAATGTGATATTTCCTATTTTAAATCTAAAATTGTTTCTACTGATAAAACCATTGTTAAAAAACGGAGCTTCATGTTATATTATGTTATTACAATTAAACACATATGAGTTTCAATTTTTGTGATAAAGAATCGTGGAAATTCTAATTAGTTTTATGGTAATCGTATTAACGATCAGAAAATCATTTAAAAAAGTCTGTGATGACTCAAAAACTGACCCCGTCTAATATATAAAAATTGATAGAGCTAATATTGAAGACATAATACTTCGCAAAAATTAGGCTTAATTTTATGTTGGACTTAAAAACAGTTGCTCTTTGCTTTGATTATTAATAATGTAGTTAAGCACGGTACGGAATTGACGTTGTTGAATTTTTACACTTTCCGAAAAGCAGCAATTTTTTCAGCAGATCTTCTTATACATTACGGTCCAGGCTTTTTTGGTTATGTGACACTCATTGTAATTCACTAAACGACTAAGAAAAAGATTCAATATGCACTTTATTCGTACTCAAAATTTCATGTTATTCTCCAATCGTCAAAATAGTTTATGATCGACTTTGAATTATTATAATGTTAGCATATAGTATTTTTTCGATATTCCACGTCTTTCACTACAGACTACTAAATGTGAACTGCCAAAATTCGTATTTTCCAAAATGGCGGCCAATCAAAGTTATAGACCTTTCCGGCAAACACCCTGTATTTACGTACTGGATCAATGTGCACAATGCAATAACCTGAAACTCGGGCTTTTTTGACTATATTTATTTTCGTTGAGGGTACAAAAAATATTTATGTGTTTTCTACAAACGTACTCTAGATAAATACTGCTCAATTAAAGATGGTATTGAATGGCGAGAACAATGCTGATATTGGGTGTTCAGTAAACAATCCCTAGTTCAAGCATTATGGTTTCCAAAAAACGAGAAGTTGGGTGACTGAATAATAACCTTTTCTTTGTGTGAGTTGAATTAAATTTGAATAAACTTTTCCTTCATTTCATGGGCTTAGCAATACTTGAGGCTCATAAAAAGCACATGTACTGGAAAAATATATTAGTGGCGTAAAACCTACGAAAATACATTTTAGAAAATTAACATTTTTGACAATTAAGTACGGTTCAAAAACACCGCGCATGATAAAAACATAGATGCTTAAGATTAATATTATACGTTCGAGTTTATCGCTGGGTTTAAGGGTTAACGTCTATATTAATGAGATCGGTTACACTGGATTAGGTTTAGTAAGAAGTGAAAAACAAGTTAGCGTAAGGAATGTTTTAGACGATTTAAAATTTTCACACAAAACTTTAATCGTTATAATAAGATATTAGTCACCATCTTTACACTGAGTATAGAGATATTGTTCGTTTTTATCACCTTAATATATGGTAGGCACTTTTTTCACTCTTAAAAAATCAGAGAAGTAAACTTAGGTCTTCAATTAATTAGGGAAAAAAATATCAAAGTCAAATTCAATCTCACTAAAACAAAATTCATCATATTTGAGATAAATTTATTTTAAGCCATGCCATGAACTTGTTTACAAGAACTGCTTGTTGCTCAGTGACTCAACCTGTTCGTTTTTTAACGTAACGATTTGGGTTAGAATCGATAGAACGATAGGGTTGGGGTAAGTAAAAACTTTCAATTGTCCTTATGAAAACTTTAGTTGATTAATGAAAATAGTGCTGACCAAATCCGTTATTTGTTTTTTTTTTTAATGAGTTTTTAGTTAACTTTCATTAATTATAAGATTTAACAGATTTTTCGTTTTTGAATTTTTTTTTACAACACTTAAAGTTTATCGTTTTAATTTCACCATGCACCTTTAAAGTTTTTCCTTTTAATCTCTCGAATGAATAATTATTAAACGAATTTTTAGTCTTCCACTCTACTTAAAATAGTGAAGTTAATATCCTCGCACAAAATTGTTGACATGATTTATATTCTCTTCGTACTTAATTAGCTTCAGGTTGATTCAAGCAAAATCCTTACTCAAAAAGCTTTCGGCATTTTCAAAGTTTTTGATTTATACATATGTTCTAATAAATAATAGAGCCTTGGTTTTTGGGGACGTTTAGGAATAACTCACAAAATAAATGACGCTTAATAAAACAGAATTTAGTTTTTCTTTATAAATATCAATGTAAATCTGTAATATAAATAACACTTTTTTATTAATCTTTAGTCTCTAGGCATTTTCAGTCAATGCGTTCATGCGTTCGATTTTCCGTTACACATTAAATACTATATATTGGAAAACATACTCAAAATAATAGAAACAATTACACTTTGTCTATATAGTAAATAAAAATATATATTTAAGAAGGGTTGGTTGATCAGTGCTATTCTATTTTTGTGTTTCTCTAAAAAAAGGATTTCGGTTTCACCACCTTCAACAAATTTCTTAGAAAGTCATCGAATTATATGAGATCACTATTTATCTTCAATAAAATGGATTTTCAGAGAAATGAAGCTTTATAACATAATGCTAAAAAATATTTTCAGACGTATCCAATATTTAAAAAGATAAAAAACGGAAGAATAATAAGCTTGCAATCAGTAATATGAAATAAAAATTTGTCAGGAATTCCACTTGGTGTTCAAATGCCTTTATTTCTCGATTTTTGTTTTTTCTTTATCGAATACTTTTTTTATCGATATTTTTCAAGGCAATGTCATGACATAAAATAATTTTCTCTCAAGTTTTTCAAGTCTGAAATTTAACCTTAATCATTTAGGAAAATAAATCTTATATAAATATGTTTTGTTGAAGGGGTAAGGGTGTCATTACTTATAATGTTGATAAGCTTAAAAATCATAAGTTTTATCGTTTGGTTAGCGTATTGTCAAACTTTCATAAGTAAATTACTGCTTTTTTTATATTCAAAAGTATATTCAAGTTCCAATTAAATTCGAATAAAATTATCGTGCTTCACACAGATGCAGTCAGTTCAACAATTCAAATTAGTAATAAAAATGTTAGTGTTCTAATTAAAGTCCTTGAATAAAAAATTATGAGTACATTTTTTTCAGGAAATTAATATATTCTGTTATTAAAGATATTTTTTAACGATACCGCATGTAACTCAGATAAAAAATGAATGCATTTATTTAATATCATAAAAACTTTTTTTGCGAAAAAATAAAATTCGTTTCAGATTCCGAGGTTGATGAGCGTTATTTAACTAAAAAATTTGTATCTAAAATTCAATTTCTGTTCATTTTTGATGCAACAATAATAGAATGTATTAATGAATCTTCTTTTTGTCGTAAAGAACTTATTTTATTTTTAATTGAGAATCTACGAATGTACTTACCTAAGAAATCGTCAGTAATAACAAAAAATTAATATTTTATTCGTTGCATACATCTCGTCGCTTAAAACTTGTATTTTCATTTTTTTTAATATTATGCTTTTCCACAAAGAACTGACTTTTACACTTCAAGAGGTCTTGTGTGCTTATTTTATTTTGCCACATTTAAAGTTTCAATTTTTTTTATATAATATATATAACAGTTAAAATATAAGAACAGTTTTAAAAAATATTTTATTTTCTTGCCTGCTATTTTAAAATATGAGATAAAAGCCAACACAACTAATAAATTAATTATATGATGATCTTAAAAAATATATTTAATTTAATAAACCGAGAAATACACTGTTTCTAATAAGGAAGTATTACATTTGATTTTTAAAAAATGTTTAGAGTAAATCCCTTAATCCCGGAAATTTTGATTAGTTACCTGATTAAGATTCCAAGAACGGAGGCCTGTACATCACGCGATTCGTTGCCTATGAATATTATCCCAAAAACATTTCACATGAAACGGATACAGACATTTACATAACATTCAAAGTTTTAGATTGCAAACAACTCAAATATTAATTATTTCTAAATACAATGCATTTAGCCAATTATTCTACTCTATCTACAGCAATGGACTTGCCACCCTTCATTACACACTAGAATATTTTATCCAGTGCCGTAGCCGAGAGTAATTGAGGGTATATTATATACACCATTTATTTTTCGTCCGCTATACTCGTAGAAGTAGAGATAGATATACCTTCCTATCATATAAAAGTGTTGTGCTAGTTCTAAATTAAAAACTAAATTCTTTGTGTAATATTTCAAATTTTAACTATTTTTCAATTGACATGATCTACGATATCACCTAAAACATTTAGTATACCCTCTGAATTTACGACTATAGCACTCGCTACCAGTAACTATTGTTATTATACATCGTATGCTAGCCAAACAGTTTTGCAATGAAACTAGCCCATAGTACAATACAATTCGATTACATTGCACATATCTTGTCTTTCATTTGATTATCGGAATAGGTAATTTGAACGACTTTTAGAGCTCATTATTCTTAGAATGTAATATAGTTTAACAATCATTGGAGTGTGGTTTTGAGTACTCCTTAACCTAGTATTGGTTTGTTTTAATATCATAATGAATTTTTAATTAGTATCAGCAAATTTAAAATATTTAAATATTTCTTATAGCAGATATTGTTTGGTTATAAAACCGAATGACTAGCGGTATTGGGTGTCCATAAAATTTGATTTTTTACGGCTTAAATAGTCATAATTATGGACAATATAATTAATAAATATGTTAAGTGTACAGTAAAATTGATAACTGTTATTTCACTTGATGCTTTACTAAAATTTATTAGCATATTAGTGTACGTATTTTTGAGAAATTTTCTTAGAAGCAGAATTTTTAAGATACCAATCAATTCACCAATACGAGCAACAAAGTTTTATTAAATAAAATGAAAATGAACTTACTCGAATACTTAAATAAATTGAAAATATTTTTTTCCATCGACTAGTGGTTATGCGTGCAAATAGTTAATATTAAAAAAAATCATATTTTCTGTGAAAATCAGGACCGCTTAAATTCACCAAATGCAATCGAACAGTATTTTCTTACCTTCTTAGAACATAAATTATTGATTGGATACCTAGATAACAGCTCGTTAACGTAACTTTAATTAATGTATTTGGGGTTTGGATTTCATTCGCGTTTTTACAAGGGGGAATAAAAGTTCACTTCGTTAACATTACTTTTGTGGTTTCACGCCTACATTATCATTATTTTTTTATTCCTGTGAAATTGTAATTCCTCAGTGAATAATCAAGCTTTTCCATTTCAATACCACAGCCTTATTTTCACATCTTCCATTTTCCAATTTGCTGATGTGAAACTACTGCGGGACCAAATCTAAAACTTTATCTCGGGAAATTAAGTTGGGTACACTCGGGTAGGGAACTTTCGGCTCTCATAATGAACCCGATATAAATAATGCAGTAGGATTTCAGTTTTGTGCATGTATATGTATGATGTATACAGAAGAAATACGTCACTCTCCTTGTGGGTATAAATTTGGTGAATACTCGTTTAAAAATTGTAATGTATTACACAAACCTCAAAATTTTATCAACCTCATTTTTATTATTAGTGCATGTAATTTTGATTCTTTTGACCAAACCCCTTTGCAATGATCAGAATATAGATTTTATTTCACTAGCTTTTTCTAAAAATTTTGATCTCAAGAGTGTTACGCAACAGCTTAAGGTTCCTTTCAAAAAGACCTGAGAAATAACAATAATCTAGGACATGATTATTTGGTGGTTAATCACTCTTGTTACGCTGGTTTTTGACATCAGATTGATGGTGTGAATAAAACTCTATAGCTAGATTGAAATCAACCTGTTATTGCTACAATTGTTGCATTGTTTCTAGAGAAAGTACCTCGATGGAAGCTTTTGACTATTCGACAACGGACTCAATACATTTTCGTGTAGTTTTTTTTTTATATATCAAATTAACGGAACATTAAGATGTATGGCGCGTTATCGGAGCTATTCAAGTATTTTTCATCTTTAACTAATTGATTTATTTGTTGTATTGCCGACAGTCGTAAGATTGTCGTTCTTCATCAAAGTTCTCGAGATGGTTATGCATGGAATGATTTTAAGAAAATTTGAGCCATTTATAATAAATGAACAGCATGGATTTAGAACCAGAAGATCAACCGATACAAACTTGATGGTGTTCACGAGTTACGTGTCGACAGCATTGGACAAAGGCCTGCAAGTTGACTGTTCCTACAATGACTTTTCGAAGGCATTTGACAGTCAATCATGACATACTTTTGGAAAAACTCCAAATGATAGATTTGTCAGATAGCTTTGTTAGATTGTTTGAAAGTTATTTTGGGAACCGAAAACAATACGTATCGTATGGGCTCTTTGAATCCCAACCGTTCTGCACGTATTCTGGTGTTCCACAAGGTTTGAACCTGGGGCCATTGCTGTTTACTATATTTGTAAATGACATAGTAAACGTCATAAAAAATGCTAAATTATTATTATTTGGTGATGATTTGAAACTGTTTTTGCAAATTGCCGCAATTGATGATTGTCTCCGTCTCCAGTCTGATATAGTCAATATAGTAGAATGGGGAAGGAGTAATAAACTCGATTTTAATATAGACAAATGCAATCTTTTATCGTTTACTAGACGGTCGCAAGTGTTTTTTTCCGCTATTCAATGAGTGGCCGAACTCTCTCGCGAATTTCATCAGTTAAGGATCTTGGAGTACAATTCGAAAGTAAACTAACCTTCAATAGTCACATTAGGACTACCTGCAACAAAGCATTGCAAATGTTGGGCTTTATCCTACGTACTACGAGAGCCTTTTCAGGTGTTAAAATTTTAATTTTATTGTACAATACCTAAGTGCGAAGTAGGCTTGAGAGTGGGTCTATTGTTTGGGCCCCAGGAGATTTGAAATATGCCCTTATGGTGGAAAAGGTTCAGAAGAAATTTTTGAGACTTCTTTACTTGAGGGCATACGGATACTATCCGTAGCTTTATCCAACCGACTTTCTTGTATGTATGCTCACTTTTAATAGTTTGAAAAATCGAAGAGAAATATATCTAGCCACATATTTCTTTCGACTAATTAGAGGCCAAAATGAGAATTCTGCCATCCTTAATAATGTCAATTTGTATGTTCCGGATAGTTTTTTAAAAAATCGTGTACATATTTTGTTTGTTCTTCCAAAGTGTATAACCAGTCTGCCAATGGGGATGCCAATGGTAAGGCATTAACAATGTTCAACAGTATTGCTTTGGATGTTGACATATTTCATATGGACGAAAGTGAGCTCAGACGAATGCTATTTTTTCAGTTGAAGTAGACATTTCATGAGCTTACTTGGTTGACTTTCTTTTTTTGCAATCCTTATTGATTGTTTTATAGTGTATTTGTTGAATTTTTATATTCTTATATTTAAATATGTTACGGTGTATTGAATTGATAATTTGTAAGTTTTGTACCGTATAGTTGTAATAAATAAATAAATAAATTGTCTTGCTATCTGTTACGGCCATATTAAAATTTAGTTATTAATTAATCAACTATTTTTTAAAACAGGGTTTCCGTAAATCTTAGATAATTTACGATATTGACTGAAGGTGCTTGATGGCATTTCAAATTTCGAATTTGAATAATTGAGCTATACACATGTCCTATGATATCGTCAGTTTATTTGTGGTCGTGCGAATGCCTGACGATTTCAAAAAGCAAAACCGGTCTGAAGTAATGAAACGTATTGGAATGTACAGTTTCAATGATTCCAATCGTACAATCTTTAATTCGATAAAAAGAAAATTAAAAACTATTGATCGAAAAAATTCAAGTTTTTACTAATTGGTTTAATGAATAAATATTTTCGGAACAAATATGAAATTAATTAACGACTACCTTTAAACATTAAAAAAATATTTCATTTACTTCTAAGCTTTGATTAAAATAAAATTTGCAAAATATTTTCAGGACGGAAGTCGACTCCAAATTGCCACTTGTAATAAAATGTCGTGACATCACTGATTCATATGACAAAGCCTTGGATTTTTAAGCATGCTTTATCAGAGGAATACACTCTCCCGCGCATTGCCGACAATTTTCAACCCGAGAGTGTTCATTGCTTTGAATTTATTACAATCATTATATTTTCTTACTTATCTAAGAAAACACATAAACTCGCAAGTGCTTAATTTATTAATAATTTAACTGATCATATAACTTGTTCACGGGAGTGTTTCATGTTATTTTCAGTTTTTCAAGCGCAATGCTTTTGTTATATTTATTCGCATTATATGTTTATCGAAACGATGTTTTTGTTTATCCCAAAAGATTTATTTTCAAAGCAATTTTTCAGTGTGCTAATAATTTTCTCTTTGTATCTACGTCTTTAAATTTCATGTACACCCTAGCCTTTGCATCACTACTAAAAGTCAGCTAAGTACGTTAATTAATAATGATTTTTTAATGATTATATCGTGGAAAAGTTAATATCAAACAGCTTTTTAATTTGTTTTCACTAAAAATTATAGTTGATATCTCAATAATTAATCAAAATAAATCAACATCATCACTTTAATATGAATGAAAACATTTTTAAATTCAAAATTCAATTTGAAAATATTAAAAGAAATCACCATTTTAATGAGTAAGATTATATTTCATTCGGCTTGACATCTAGTGTTTACGATGTTCATTGATATTTTTTTAAATAGCCATGACAGTCCATAAACTATAAGCCATTGTTTTGAAGTCTTTAAATTGTGAAACATTTCCAATGTCACTTCAAACTCAACGTTCAATTAGGGTTGGACATTTTGTAAATACATTCATAAATAGTTTATAGACTTTTCAGCTACAGCCTAAGTAACTAAAGTTGTGATAAATAATCCAACCTTCTGTTAATTAGATTTTTTCTGCCCAACCTGTCTACCTGACAGTAAATGAGTACCAATATAATATGAACGATTCATTAAAAAGAAATTTTATGACGATCTAGATTCTGAAACACATAATTCTATAAATAACAGTAGCTTGTGTAATCATACAATACAGAATAATTTAATAATGACCCTGAAAAATCAAAGACAAATAAGTCAAATCTAGCTGTAAATATACAATGAAATAACTAATAAATTCGTTCGCTTTAGGCCGTGATTAAATTTAACTTTAGTATTGAAAATAAATTAATTCTCTGAAGGCTCTTACAACACTTCAACAAAACTCCAATCCAAATATCCTTATTGAGAGCTTTTGGTGCAAACAAATTTTAGTGTAAAAAATGCTCTTAATATATATCAATTGAGCAACAATATTTAGTTGGGCATTTTCAACTCTAAAACTTTTGACGAGCTTTTGGTGCAATAAGCTTTAAGTAAACTGAAAGCTCTTAAGTATTTTAAGAGAAAAAAAGATTCAAAATATAGTGATAGATACATAGGTTATTTTACATGAGAGCTTTTCGAAAACTTTTAAATCAACTTACTTTTGGTTAGCCAAAAGCTCTTAAATCGCTTTGACGAAGCTCCAAGCCATATGTCATTTGAGAACTTTTAATAGAACAAGATCTTGGTGACCAAAAAGGCTTTTAAGATAAGGAACACAATTTTGTTGAGCTTTTTGAGCTCGAAAGCATTTAATGAGCTTTTCATGCAACGAGCTTTTAATAAATCAAAGCATTTTAATCCCTTCAAGAGTACATAAAGATAAAATAGAGTTTTAAATGGTATTTTATACTTCAAAGCTTTAAAAGCTCCAAATCAAATGCCTCATTGAGAGCTTATAAAGCTTTAGAACACCATTCAAGAGTGCATAAAGCTCAAAAGAAGGTTTTAAAGATTTTTTTTACTTCAAATACTTTTGAGAGTTTCCAGCATGGCTTACATTTGGTATAATTAACTATTTTAACATCACTTAACTATACGTCTGACGATAGCGTAGTGCAGTTTGATTTGCAAACAAATAACAATCAATCTTGTTTTGATCTTTTTTATTAAATTTTAATTTACTGCAAAATTCTCACATAAAATTTTAAAATAAGA
Source organism: Himalopsyche japonica (assembly GCA_028555115.1). Lineage (NCBI taxonomy): Eukaryota > Metazoa > Arthropoda > Insecta > Trichoptera > Rhyacophilidae > Himalopsyche > Himalopsyche japonica. Next base: position 140,096 of record JAHFWJ010000035.1, on the reverse strand, counting down.
TATTTCCCATTAATACACATTATGCCTCTTTAATAAATATGTAATAAGAAGATGTTTTTACGAGATATGACCGTAATTTAATCACTTATCTTAATTTTTTTTGAATTAAATAATGCTTGAAGTTAGCTTGTCACGCTCATGCTCTTTCGTATAATTTCATCTGTATGACTTAACCTCAGAAATCCATAGCTTAACATTAACGTAGTGCGTATAAAAAAGTTTATAGAGATGCATCTAAAATGAAATTTTACAAAAATTCAGATTGATTAGTGGGTAAAATACGTAGACATCATTGATTGGCAAAAAAATCAAAAAATCTTTCTGCTTATTGGTGAACTCTGCAGTGTCATTTCGATTTAGTGTAAAATTTTGATCATGAAAATTGAAAGCTTTTATTTGAAATGTTGACACTTTGTACGATACTTCATGTTTTTCCACTTACGATTCGTTTTTTTGCCTCTCGGAATCTTCATGCACTTTATCACGGATGCAACAGAACCAACTGTTTGTCTATGATAGCATCCCTAAAGATGCTGACAAAGAAAACCCAAGTGATAAGTGATAAAACATGTATAAATGTTCAACAGTTTCAACAATACAAAATTGATATTGAAATTCTACCAAGCACCTTCAGTTAGTATCATAAATTATGAATGCTCCAGCAAGAAATAACGAATGTTTCTAGCTAACAACGCGCGTAGTTATTTAAAATTAATTTTCGTGCAGGGATTTGAGCCCGAGGACATCAAAACCAAACCGCCCAAAGAACAAGTATATTTTTAACAACCTGTTAATGTAGTGAACGATGAAATTGATTGAAATGCGTATACTGATAATAATCAAATTTAGCTCTCCGTAAATGAAAAGGCTACGTAGGTTTCAGAAAAAAGCGTCTACAAAATTTTCAATTGATTCGTCTCATTCAAGAGAAAATTGATTGCATATTTTACCACTTTACGTGAAGTGTTACATTATTCATGTAATTTTAAGGCATTGATTGCTTTCGGAGATTAAAAATACTTTAGATCAAAAAAAAAAATGACGTTGTGCTGTTCATTTATGAATTTTTGTGCATTTTAATTCAATTTATGCATTACTATTCATTATCTTGAAATTATTGATAGTTTCATTCTATCATTCTGATGTCTTATATATAGAAAATTTTAGATTTCGTCTAAAAAAAATAGATAAAACTACAAACAAAACTATCAGCAATGTAAAAATATTATCCACCTAATTTGGAAATAAACAACAAATCCATTTTTATATTATTTTTGATTATTTAATGATTTTGATGATTCATTAAATTATTTGTCTTAGTCAACTGTATTTATTTACAACTATTGTCAATTGTTCGTTTGTTATTATTATATTTCTGTTTATTTCGTGAGCTTTAAATATTTCATTTAGGAAATATGATCTATACTGTTTCATAAAAGTTTATCTAATAAAATAAAATGTATGCGTAAGACAGCAGCAAATGAAGCCCAAATTTTTTTTTCGAAATCCCTTATAGAACCATTTAGGTAACTCTTAAAACAAAGAAATAAACATAATGGTTTTCTGTATAATATAAATATACATGATGAGCTGTATTTTGATTTGGTTTTATTTTTATCTTTGCCTTATTGCTATTTACATTTGGTTTTCTGACATATTTCTCTAACCCACATCAAGATTTCGTATCATTAGGCAAGTTTATATTTAAAAAGCACTGTAATATCATTCTGGTGTGTACGATGGATGTACTCATGGTTGATAACAATGACTAACTAAGCTTTGTTTTTTAAGCACATATGAATTTAAAAAACAGAATGTTGAAAAAATCAAACAATTATCAAACACACTTTGTGATATTTTTGAAAGTGTTAACGGTCAATTCTTGATGTCATGATATTTTAAATAATAGAAACACCTTTTTTAGTATATCACGATATGTTTTTCATAATAATGCTCGTGATAAGCGAAACCGGTCCTGATGAAAAAACACTTTGTGATTGGCAGCTAAAATATTTATATTAGCTATATGATAATTTAGTTCTACCCAACAGCCACAGAACAGTTTGAGAGCCGATTTCTAAGAAATAAAAAATGCATTGAAAAATTATTTTTTTTTACTATGGATATATTATATAATCCTTTCTTATAATAAGTGTGCTTCAAAATGTCAAAAGTATTCCACTAAAAACGTAGATTAGACTACGTTGCATCATATCTTTTTAAGAAAAAAAAACTTGTTTCGATTTTATTATATCTCCATTAGAATAAAATAAAAATTATGATAGTTTTGTTAAAAGCATCCTTGTGCTTACTATGGGATAATCTGCCACTGGTACTACCAAGTCCAATCTACTATGTAATTTATGATCGTCAATATTCTAAAACCATTATTCATGAAACATTACCCAAGTGTATCACTGTAGTTATAAACAATGTTGTCGTTCTAATCTTGGATATAATTTTTGAAAGCTTTTTTTGTTACAAAATGCTTTTTGGGTTTATTGATCGTATATTGCTTCTTTCAAAATCATCTTTGAATGTTTTGATGCGAGCCTGAATATATTTCAAGTGAAATACTTTTTACAATTTGCATTAAAACTGGTGGATTTGCATTTGGATTTGCATTAAAACAAAGATTTTAATTTTTCTTTCAATTTTTTTTTCTTAATTATATTTGTTTGCTTAAGTAATATATGATTATATTCTTTGATTTTATCATTTAACTATATTATAATATTAATATTCATATCGATGACAAAGCTTACTATAAAACTGAATCGTTGGAATAAATGACATATTCGTTTGACATGTAAATGAAGGCTAATAAAAATTCTTTTAACCCCAGCTCCCTTTCATTGGCATTAAATTTGCGCTGTGAAGATATGAGGCATCAGTGACTACGTTTTATGAGTTCCTCTCGTTTGTTTGATATTACGCAAACATGCAATATATTAATGAAACATCTTATATCTTGCTTTTTCAGCACACGATGCTTAAAATGTAAACTAATATGTTTTTAACGCAAGGATTACGTAAAAAAGTTCCATTATAAAAATACACAGCATCTTATTTTAGATACAAACATATATATGAACGTATAAACAGAACAAAACATATTATTTTATCCATATTCTTAAGAAAGTTATTCTTTCATGTGTTGTATATAATATGATAATTACCCTTGACGTTCCCGCTTCAAAGTTCAATGCATGCTTCTGTTTTGTATGTTTTACTATTTTTGTGAAAAGTTTTTACTTTTTTATTTAAATATATTATTTAATAAATAGATAACCCTCACATTTCCCATGACAACGGAGAATAGGAGAAAATACCATCACAAATCACAAAATTTGTTCAAATGATGTATAATAAAACAATAAACAATTAAATAAAATTCGACGTGATTTATCAATATAGTCTTCTTCAAGAATGTCTCTCTCTAAATTTTATTAAAATTGAAAATAACTGCATTTAGTGTGAGCCTTATATGTTATTCTTTTCAAATATAACATATTATATTAAATCATTTCATATAAATATGAAAGTAGTTTTAGAAATGAAAAAGAGTAAATTCTTAGACTAAAATGTCGGTTAATGTTGGTAAAAAGCATTTCATTGATAAAATTTTATTGAAATTTAATTATATTGAAAAAAAAAATTTACCACAATAGGATACGCTAATAGCAACGTGACTTTTACAAGCATTATCAAAAAAACTAATTGATGTGCTTTGTTTCATCTTTTTTTATTTTTAATAAAATCAATACACCATTTTGTAATTTGTAAATCAAAATAAATATAGCTTATGAAGAACGTGAATAAAAACAAGAAAACATGGGTAAAAATAGCTTTTTTTTGAAAATATTATTTTATTAAAATTTTAGCACGGTGAAAAAATAGCAATAGTTTACCATTTATTTTTATAAGATATAGTTGATAGCTATTTCGGCTCAAGCCATCTCGGCCACGCCAGAACACGTCAGAACTATGGCGTGGCCGAGATAGCTTGAGAGATGACTTGAGCCGAAACAGCTATGAACTATATTTTATAAAAAAAAATGTAGAACTAAAATACATTGCTATATTTTCACCGTGTTATAATGGATTTTTACCAAGTAAATGCCATTTCAATCAATAAATTAAAATTTTATTTTGATATGAGGGCATTCCAAGTTTTTTTTAAGTTTGTTGTGATATTTGGCAACTTACTCCAAAACACTAATGATCAAATTATTACACAATATTTATGAGAAATATCGATGAAGTTTGTTTAAAAACAAATTAAAGGTAAAATGCGAAATTTATATTTCGGAAAAATGTATTTTAAATACCAACAAATCAAATTAGATATTCACCCGCCGTGAAACTTTTAAGCGGCATTGAAGGCGCTCACCTTAAAATACCTTGGAATCGCACCGTACCCCAAACCTGCCCTGTCAAACACAGATGGTATATAGCGAACGGTGACATCTTAGGGTAGAAATATTATTCGACGGACTTGTTCTTGGTGAGGTAAGACGGGAATGTCTCCTTGATCTATTTCCGTAAGTACTAGCACATAAATTCAATCGTAAATGCTAGTTTCATCTACCGCATTTCCAATAACTTAACACATTTTTGATAAAAAAAAAAGAAAAACTTAAAATATCAACAAAAAAATAAATAATATACAATTTCATTCTATAGTTAATCTATCAATAATTACTGGACTACCATGCTTAGTAAACTATCAAAAAATCAACGAAACGATTTTTTTTCTTCTATTTCATTTCGTTTTTATTTATTATATATATTAAGACAATGAAATTTAAAAATAGTAAAAATTTAGGCAAAATTCCTTGAAAATATTTTATGCACGCCACTGACATTTTTTTAAGCTTTTATATCACACATCTTGTGTAATAGAGATTGGTTGTTACACAGTCGTTCCAAGTCACTTTAAGAAAAAGACGAAGATAAAAAAAGGAAGGGTATTGAATAGGACTAGTGATAAGCTGTTGGCTCTCGCCACGTCACATGTTTCATGATAAGGAACAAACGATTTGAAACATCACGGACGTCCATGGCTTGAAAAACAATTCAATTAAATATATTTTAACATATTACAAAAGCATCTGTAGCTTTTAACTGATTCAAAAAAAACATGAAACCAGAACTATGTTCACAGCAATTGACAACTCAAAGAGCATTGACAACTATGATGTTTAACTGCTAACTTAGTACCAGCATAAAATAATTAAAAAATGCTTTATTATTATAAAACCAAATAAGACCCAATTATATTTTTATGATAGTTGATTATTATTTGTTAGAAACCATTTCAAGAATTGCTCATTAACGAGATTAATCGTTAATGAAAATTATCACAGGCAACACACCGAGTAAGATATCAAAGCTTTAAATTTAAATTTTATATTTAAATAATCTCTTACCGAATGCTTCGAAAAAGTGACAAGTCACTGTGTGCAAACACTTATCGTTGTTTTAATTGCTTTGTCTATGAGGTTAATTCTCGAGACTAGTGTCAAATCTATGGCAAGCTCAAAGAGCGTGGCGCACTTTGATGTCCCTATAAGGGGATTGTATGTCACGCGTTACGTAAGTAAAGGCGTTCGGCTTAATTCAATATTTGACAAATTGGATTGGACGATATCAAAGAGGTGGGAGTCTTTAACGACAACTGAATTAAAGTGCCGTGAGCATGACAACGGGAACTAAAAGGGGGCTTCTAAAAGCTATTGGCAGTCTCCCTAGATTTTCTTCGTCGCTTCTGCAGAATATTTTAGTCAAAGAAAGATTACTTGCAAAGTCCAAACAAAAATTATATTCAAACAGTTTTTTAAACTTTCGGTTGAACAGTTCCTTAGCGCTTAGTGACTAAAACATAAAAGTTTATGGTTAAGTAACGTCAAACTGTTTTGATATTTTTTGGTCGAAGGCTCAATGTTGAGCATATGATCTTTTGCTGGATGATTTCACTTTTTTTTATTATGTCACCTGATCTCCTACCTTTTGTAAAAAGCTAAGATAAAAAGAAAGGGTATGATAGAAGTAATATTTAGTTATATTTTTATATAATCTTACTCGCAATGCCTTAATTTCAAAATCTAATAGGTATGAGATAATATAAACATCAACTCTATGCATTGTATTAAAACATAAATCCATAAATTGGTTTAAAAGTATTATAGATGAGTTAATATGTATCTTGAGTTATGCAGTTATTTTTCCAAGAATACTGATTATTTTATTCCTGGACGTTTTTGAGCAATCGCTTAATCTCGAGCTGTATACTAGTCTTATTGTATCACACAATAAAAATATCATCAGAACAGTTTGTTTTGAGGGGTAATCGGCCCTACGTAATAACTTTCATCGCTTTCGTGTATTAAAATTGATGTTTCTGCCTATTTTCAATTAGGTATATTTTACTGCATATAACCAATGAGATAATTCGTGCTTCATTTCGTTATCTGTTATTTTTCATCCGTATCATATATTATATTTAAACTAGCTAATAATATTTAAATACCAAGTTACCAAAATTTTCAGTTGAGTTGATTGATCTACTTAAAACTATCTGTGTTGACGGCTATACAATCACATGGTTTTTTATATCACGTTTATTACTAAGTTAAGTGCTAGAACACATGATTTTCAAAATTGAAATTTCAAAGTATGCACTCAAGTTCTGAAAAGAATTTGAACGTGCCGAAGTTTTCATATGGAAAAAGCTATATAGCTTTGGTCACAACATATATATATATATATATCTTTAACATCATATAAAACACAAATATTCCTAAAATTTTATCAAACTTTACGTTAAATATCTGTGTTTGCATAATAATTCCTGGAATTTAAAGTTTTTGAGATCGTGCTATGAATATTAACACGAAAATCTTACGTGAAAACGTTCGATTGAAATATTAAATCTTCAGAAGCGAGAGAGAAAAAACGATAAGACAGAAAACGGTGGACTGGGAGACATATTTATTTACGTCTTTGAAAGTTGTTCATATGAGTAAAACTAAAGGATAATAAACAATTTGGTTTTTGATCTGATCATTTTTTCCATCCGATAAAATGTATATAGTGCTTTCGAGGAAATAGGGACACAAAATAAAATATCTTGTATTAGAATACACATAAGTAGCTTACCTTACTATATACATCAATATGAATTCTATACATACTAGAAATGATAACGGTTTTCATTTTGAAGCAGCTTTTTGTACAAACAACCCAATTATATCAACATTTAAGGGATATTCTTTTTGATCCTGGCTTTCTCAGTTGGTTACAGATATATTAAAAACCGTACAGTATTTATTTTAAATTACAATATTTGAATAATATACTCGGAGTTATTATGTTAATTGTTATTATGAAAGCCTTTAGTACTTGAATTTGTGTTTTTTTAAGAATATTTAATAAATTTGATTGTATTTTTCATTTAGGCTGTAAAAGCGACACTTTTTTTTTTTTAATGAAAATGGATATATTTACATCTATATAGATGTTCTATCACTTATGTTCGATTTTTCATTTGTCAAATTTATTTTTCATAATTATGAAAGAAAAAATATTTGACGTATGTAGTACTCTTGTGAAACATATTTTTTTATATTTGAATAATTAAAGGTCGTTTCATTTTTGCGGAAAAGTATTTTTTTTCAGTAATGATTTTGGTAACCGTGGGCATATTTAGTTTTAAAAAAATTGTATATATGTAACTATAATAATAACATTTTGATAAAAACATCTTATTAGTTTATAAATCTCAACTTTGAATTGAAAATAATATAATATTGTATGTACAATAATAATATGATAATGTTATCAAAATTTAATTCTCATCTCTAATACCCAATATTTTTTTACTGTAAATTGTTTAGTCTCGCTGACGCTAGCGCTCGCTTTTGAGAGCTCATTTCAGTCGTGTAGTCTATAGAAGAACTCCTCGCATCGTATTTCACAATTTTTAGTCACGGCGTACTTTTTCTTTTATATCACGGTTCTTTTCCAATCATGTACTACAATATGATTTCCAGTTTCTCGCTTATTGTAATATGTGCTCAAGAGAACAAAAAGAATATGCTATAAATTTTGTTAAAACTTAAAAGTAATTGTAATTATTACTTGACTATGTTGATAAGCACACCTTGTTGTAAATTATTATAAATCTAACAAGAATCTCACGTCAAAAACAAACCGATATACAAGACAAAATAAAAACATTCTAGATACGGATAAACGGGTAAATTTAGCAATTTTCACTATAGGGTAAGTGTTTTACGTGAGGACAATTCAAAACTCTGGGAGTGTTTTTATATATTTAACATATGTGGGTCACTGATGTAACCCTAAGAAATGATTGAATCATTATATGCTTTGTAATATCTAAATAATTATTCAATGAGTCATCTCTTAACAACTTTGGAGGTGTCATTTTTTACGTAAGTTTCTTACTAAATTTTTCGCTTTTCAAATTGCTTGAACATTGTGAGAAATATTATATTTTATAAAGTTTGGGCTACCTCGTAGGACGTTAATTAATTTAAAAATATTTCAATTTGTTCCATTATAGACTAGAGTTTTGAAAAAAAACTCTTAAGACATCGAAAAAAAAGAAACATTTTTTGTGTCGATAAACACATTCTTTATATAGATAGTAATAGTTGTCTTTCACTGTATATCATATAAAATTATCGTCTAGAAAAGAAAAATGTCAATAAATTTCCGTGCATAACACTAAGATGGTCGAATGGTTAGAAGTCAATATTTTTGTGTAATCATGTCTAAATATTCACTCTAATGTATATATTATGTTGAAGATTTGAATAATATTCCATGATATTTGAGCCATTCAACAGATAAAAAACACTAACAGTATCCATAAATTCGAGGTGTTACAACGATTGTACAATAACATTCATATTTCTGAAAAATCTAAATATTGCGTAAATAATAAAAAAAATCGCACATAAGAAACACCCAATTTACTAAACATATCAATGTTTTAAATTAAACCTGTGTCGTACGTAATGGTGTACCAAAGGGATATGACAGTACCAAATTTTCTCATATATACAATAATATTACTACATAACCCCTATCTCTAGGGTAACATTACATCATTTTAGTTTGAGCCTCAGTAAAACATTATACATAGTAGAAAATATGTTGCATATTTATCTTGAATTTTTAAAAGTATCGAAAATCGAAATATGTTTACTTGATATTTACAATTCAAATTTGATATTTAAATTCCTTCAAGTATTCTCAGTCGATATTGTAAATGATACATATTTTTATCTTACATAACATCGTGATAATTAGATTTTTTTTAATTTTTCAATCCCTTTATTTTAAACATGTTTGAGGCTACAAATTAAAGTTATAGGTTTCTTATGTATATTTCACAATTATTGATTATTATCGGTTAATAAAATTAATCATTTTAAAAATCTTTACCGTAAGCAATTTACAAATAGATAAAGAGGGTGCGGTTGTGTGTTACGAAAAATTCATTCAACTTAAAATATTTTTTTTTATATAAAACGCTTGCACATACACTTTGCCTTCAGTTTAAAAGAATTAACTGACTTACATTCAAATGAAGTTAAAAAATCATTCACTAAGTCAATAGTTGAAAATAAACTAAAACCTCTTAAGCCCTGACTTATTGCAAAATAAATATTTGACAGCCTAGAAAAATCATTTCATAGTTATTTAAATTTTCTATAATGCTTTTTTTTATTGATAAGCACTCATATCATAAGCATTTATATCGAAAAAATATCAAGAAAATTCACTAAGAGTTGGTTTTAAGCAAAATAAAAAAAGAAGAAACATTTGCAATTTAACATTGAATATATATGAATATTTCTCCAGATATTAAGAATATTTCTATGATATAAAATTATCATACATTTGTTGTATTTAATTTTATTAACGCTTCTAATTGAACAAAATAGATTTAATCGTAAAAGTCTTCGGAAATTATTTAAGACGAGCTTTTTCGCTGTCTTATAAGTTAAAGAAATCTACAACCTGGTTTCCCAATATCGGGTAACCACAAAAACTTCTTGAAGTCAAAAGAATTTGCATATTTAAACAAATTTCAAGCCCCTAAATACTTCGAATCGTAATTGCAAACTTTTAGTACAAACTTCAAAATATGCTTCAAATAATAAAAAGTCTACTCTTTTTATTCAATGTTTTGATATATACTTGTTTTTTTTCCTTGTTAGTTTGCATATCCTGTAATTGAAATTGTTTCTACTGTTAAAACAATAAACTTACTTCGAACTTTCTTTTTTAGCTTTTACTTGAAAACTCATCGTACGCATCATACGCATTAGTTTCAAAAGAATTATCATATTTCGCCACTAAATTAACATTGAATTTAATAACGCGTGAAAGTAATTTTTAATTAAATGAGTTAAGCAATTTTTATAGTTTCTATTGGTCGTTAGTGAAATTTTAATTTGTGGCTTATTCAATGATATTTGTTACTGTTTGAATCAGTAAATCTTCAATTTATTTAAAAAATCGTTATTCTTTGCTAATGAGCATTTTAACATGAAAATACGACGACACTCAAAAATACTCATCAGAGTGTTATTTGTATCGATGAAATTATTTCATTCATTTTTTCTAACATATGAATTCAATTAACAATTGGATTATATGAACTTTCAATGGATTACAATCACAGAAGACCTTTTAAGAAATCTTGATTTAATTCAGTAACAAAATCATGCGATTCATGATTGATTTTAAAATATTTAAAAGAACAAAATATGTATTTCAATAGTCAGTCTATCGATTAAAAAATCGATGTCTGTGGTTTGATATTTTTATGATAAAAGTCGTCATGGTATGGTTTATGCTTCATTGCTCTGAATATGGCTTTCGCCGTCGGCTGTCTATCTCCTTATCGCAGTAGTGTTAAGTACACAATATTTATGACAACACTTTAACTTCCAATATAAAATTTGGTAAGTCTTATAGTAGAAGTTAAATATTAGAAATTCTAGTAAACTTATTGATTAAAAAATATTTTATTTAAACTACACAAAATTTTAGGTTTCATGTTATCGACTATCTTATGTTTATTTTTCAGCAATCGTATATTTCAAGCTATAATATATAATATTTTTACTAGCGTTGAATTATTAGTATGTTTCGGTACATTCTCATCAAATGTCATCACATTTTCAAAACTTTAAATTTATTTCTATGCGTAAATATATTTACAAGCAATACCTTTCATTGATATTACTTTTGCACTAGAACTTTCAATAACACCATAAACAATATTACGGTATTATCGTAGGAAGGTTTAGCACGTATTCGCTATCTTAATTAGTGAACCGTACTTTCTAAGCTCTAAGGCTTAATAATTTAGAATCGTACAACACGATGAAGCTGTGTCATCTAAGTAAATACAGTGAATTTATAAATCACCATATTTTTAAAATATTTTCGGAGATAATTTTTCTCTAGCTCAAAACGTCTGGGTAATTAAATAAAAGTCCGTCGTATAAAGCAGTCAATTATATATACAAAAAGAAAAAAATATAGGGTTTGCATAGAGTAAAAAATTTTTTTTATTTTATTTTACATATTGTAAATATTATATAACAGGGCGAAAAAAAAAATAGTTAATCCACGCGCAAATAAATATTATATACAAAGCGAATCGCAAGAATTGCTTAGACTTAACCTTGACGTTGATTTTACGTTTATTCAAAACAGTTGATAATAATGAGCTTTATTTTTCTACAACAGGTTTGAATGATTTCATTAATCAATAACTTAGTTAATCTTATAAGTGCACTTAAAAATATCCAGATCAAAAAAACGCGACCGTGCAGTAATTTATTTTTAATTGGCACAATTTTCTTTCTTCTTCTCCGTCTTGTAAATATTGAAAACTCTTTGAACCTAGCTTTTAAGCAAGCTTCGCAATATCTGAATACCCGAGCAAGTAATCCAAAGGGAGCAATGCGGCCTAAAAGCCACCCCTTTCCAATCACCAAAACACCCCCAAGGTGATACTATTGAATTCCTATCAGACGGATAACCGCACACCATGAAAAAATGTGAAATATATTTTATATACAGGTATTTTTCGAGCTATACGAGTGCTAACAGTTGATAAGAAAAGCTGCTTACAATAGTGAGAACTGGAAAATTCACGTAATATTTTTTCTTGTAAATAATTACAACTTTACATACAAATAGTAGACCGTTCAGTAAGTAGATTGAATCTTGTACTGTATAACTACGATATTATTCCAAGAGAATTACTTGTTTTTGGTATCCTCTTTTTTCTGCGATAGTGGAAAAAAAAATAACGCTAGACTAGAGCTAGTAGGTCACCTATTTGCTCGCATATCGTCCTGATGATTACAATTGATGAAATGAAATTACTTCGATTACATAAATATGGAGCTAAAATGTAATATAGTTTTCTTTGTTACGAAACTATTTTATTTGGATAATATTTCTCTAGTTGTTTTGTTGCTGTATTTGACAATTTGGGTGAAAAAAAATCAATTATGAGCTTTTACAAATCAGAAGCTCAATTAATCAAAAATGGACCTTACTTTTGAAATGGTAAACATGTTAATCATATTATATATTTTTTGTAAAAATCATCGATATCGAAGATAACAAAGATGATTTTTTTGTTTTAAAATATATTATATTTACAATGGCGCTTTTACTGACTGTGACTTTATGACTGAAGACGAGCAATTAAAATAGCAAAACTATATTTTTCAATTATTTTAACTTAAGCATTTGTTTTAAAGATATCTCATAGAGACAATCAACGTTTTTATACAAATTTGCGCGCAATGCGTTTAAAAATATTTCACCTGTACCTTTCAATGGCAATCTGTGAACTAAAGTGAATAAATTCACTGGGAGAAATAAGTGTAAAGAATTGTGTAGATATAAGTAGTTTTTTTTCTATTTGTATTATAAAATGAATCGTTCAACAAAGGTGAAACACAGTCAACCTTTAGCGAATCTTTGTGCAAATAGAACCGAGTGAACAAAAAATAACTCTTTCAGATTCAATCTTGTCAAACAAATAGTGATTGGAAATATTTCAATACTGAGACGCCTATATTTTTTTATTTTGATACCCGTTATATCGGTATTTAAAAACCGGGATACCGGTATTCCAATCCCTTATTTGATCACAAAAACTCACTATGATAATAAACTACCACATGTGGCTTAAAGGATTTGTTTACAACAACAGAAACATTAATGAGAGCTCTAATTTATGGTATGTTTTCGACTGTGACGGCTGTTGACAATTAAACGCGCGACGCTCATCTCTCACTGAGGCAGCGTTTCACAAAGTGGGAACCGTAGTTCAGGTTGAGCTAATAAACCCAATATTGGTCTTCTGCCATGTTAAACATAACGTCCCATTTTACTAAAGGTATAAACGATGACTAAAACTTAGATGAAAATCGGTGCATTGCAGCGGAAAACACAATTCTACGCAAATAAACAAATCCTAGTTTGTAACATATTATTGGTTAGTGAAATTCAGTGGTCTAGATCTGTTTCAAGACATGAAAAGTTTAAAATGAATATCAAACTCCTTAATTTTTATTTTTGACATATTGAAAAAATTTTATATTACATTATTATTTTGTTGCGTTATATCTATTTTTTTTTATTTCGAGTTAAATTTTTTATCACACTCCCAACCTTTATGGATTTAAAAAAACATGTATTTTCTTGGCTTTCGTTAACAACATAGCGCTTATTCAAAAAATTAATAGCATTCGTATTTGTTTGTGATTCATCACAATTTTATTTTTTCTAAAAAAAATCCTCAGCTTTTTGAATGCATGTAAAGTGGAGTAAGGTAAAAAACAAATATTAATATATTGTTAGTTTCTATAGAAACAACGATTAATAATCCTTTTTAGATTAAAATTAGCTTTTTTATACTAAAAAAATGTAATCGTGAATTTCATTAAATTTTTTTATATGGTTGGCTTACATAAAATTTTAAATATCAGGCATCGATAGAAATCGATTTTAATTTCGACATACTTTACAGAATTTGTTTTTCTTAATCTATCGAATTTATACGGTAGAAACCGTGTATTTCATGCAAGAGATATATTACCTTTTGTTTATACCACAATCGCAAAGGGTTGAAACTGGTATCTAATTGGCAAAACTCTCCTACCGAGACATCTAAAGACCGTTCAAAAAAAAACAATTCAGACGTGTTATAAGCCTTTACGATTTCATTATGACATATATTTTTTATACGGGCGCCTCCGTAATTAAAGTTACACAAACAATATTTTGCGTCAACCATTTTGTGGCGAAAATGCTGACTTTGAATTTGCAACTAACATTTCAAAGGTTTCTGTTTGCGATACCTCATTATTTGCAGTGGCAACTCTAATCAAATAAAATATAATCTAGAGCCTTCAGTCTACATAAAATTAGTCGACAAATATTCTCAAATATAATTATATACTTGTATAATACATTTAGTCGTAATCAAACATACTAACTAACAAGATTTTCTTAATTTAAAGTTGTTTTAATATAATACATGTTTGATAAAAAACTCTCAGATTTCATTCCTTACCATATCAGATCTTGCTTCTTTTAATCATTCGATTAAGCTTTTTTTCAAGCTTTTGATTGGCAATATACACGATTTTGTAATAATTTAGAAAATGTTCAAAAATTCTCTTCAAAAGAAAATTTGAGAAGTCCTTACAAAAACAAAATATTTTAGCATTAACAAAAACTTCTTGTTTTGACTTTCTTCTTCTAAAATATCTAAGATTTTGCCCTAATTCCCATCAACTGATAGACATTTAATTCAACTTATATGTGAACAAAAAACTCGTTAAAATCTCCTTACTTAATAGATGACTCCTCCATAATCACCCAGTGTAATGTTTTCCAAAAATAAACACCGTTCAATAAAAAGACGAGATGGTAAAACAAAATTTATTTTCATTGTTTTCTTTCTGTTACAAATTAATTAATTGATATATTTTCCAGAAACTTTCAAATTGGCACACCTTTTTAAAATCAAGTCTTTGACTCAACATTTGAATCAACAGTTTTTGAATTATACAACAATCAACAAGACCCGATAGACAATGTATGTAAACGGAGTATAGGTATGAAATTGTGTTCATTAATTAATGTTACTATACACAGCATATTATGATGTATGTATTATACAATATGTATTCAGATTTCAATAATAAAAAAAGAATTAATTCGTTCAATTCACAATCAGTACGCATTTTCATTATTTACGAACAAAAGTTAAATACACTTTTAATTGGTGTATTATTTTTTTTAATAACTTCTATTTGTCGCAAATAATCTTACATATATAATTGATCAATGAATAACTTCAAAATTTTTTATAGAAAATATTTATTTTGTCTGTGTAAGACTGAAAATTTATGTGGAATACCTGTGTTGTGGTTAATGGAATTGAAATACTTCCATAGAATTTTTCAAAAAGACTTTTCATCATGTTTCTTATTATCATACAAACTTTCAACTGTAGGAAAGACTTATTAAAAATTAGTCGTACTATTCAACAATGTTTCTGCACATTAAATATTTCATTTATGTCATTTTTTATTGAAACTTCTATCAATATTTCACATACATAATATTTTAATCAAAACAATATAGCGCTTTTAAAAAAGTCATAATCGCCCTATTTTCTTCATCAGCAATTTACAATTTACTGCCAGAAAAACTTTCGTACACTTTATGCTTAGCCCCAAAAGTGCACATCTCATATTTATTATACCGATTACTCTTAAGCTAAATGTAAAATAACTAACCATTATTAAAAGCTTTATAGTTTTTCATCACATTCATTCTGAAATTCAGCATATCCATTATAAATATTATAAGTGTATAATGAAATCGTTAAACAAAATACGAAGTTCTCGAATATTGATGTTATATTTTTTTTACTATCTTAAGTTGGCTTCTAATTTATCTTAAAAACAAATAAGTACAATACTAGACTCACCGTTTTGTTTGATTGTTAAAAGATTTACAATCAACTTATGCAAAATTATCTATCATGAAACTTGAGTGGTATAATTTTTAACTATACTAAAAGTTTTATGTCTGAAGAAATTGAGAACGGTAAGGTTTAACTTCTTATTCTTGAAACTCGATATTTTTCCTCAACAACTTTTCCTTTTTAATCTATTTTACTTGTTTATTTAAAAAATTATATTTATTAAAATCATAATAATTCTTTTTTTATACTCATAATCTATTTGTTCTACTTGTTTTTAGACAAACAAATTTTATATAATCCAGCGAAAACAATGGCTAATTAATATCTAATAAAAATAGCTAATAAAAATCTTTATTTATTTCAAATGTCCACTAAATATTGTTTGCTGTTAATTCATTATGAAACAGGTATTTGGAGAGATAATTTTTTCATCTGATTTTTATTGAATTTGTGTTAAATTTCCAATAAATGAAAAATAAATGTTTATTTTTTGTTGTACTAGCAGCATCTGAGTAAATAAATATTTTAATTTTATTAATAAATCAAAAAATATTTATTTATTTGTAAATCACCCAAAAAGCACACTTGTTTTAAATAATATTAGTGCATGAAAAACAGTTTATTGATTAAATAATTAGTGTTACGCTTACAGTATAACATTAAATAGTTAAAGTTAAAAAAAAGAATTGTGAATGAACCAACAAAAGTATTCATATAAGAATATGGTATTTATTCATTATTTTTATTATGTTTGATGAAAATCGTGTTTAGAATGTGGGAAATGTCAATTTAAGAAACTCAATGTGTTTTTACCAGCCTATAAGTACATGATTTCATGGAAAAAAATATTTTGGAATAAAAGACAATTTGCAAATATCTATTGCGCCAGAAACCAGACGATATAAATGTATGACGCACCATAAGCACATACAGTATTTATAACTAACTCAATGCAACATTTGCTCTGTATATTTACACAGTACAACGGTTGGCTGTTGGTCAGGAGTCCTTAAGGGAAACAGTGCACAATCCGACATATGCACTATCTTTTATATAGAATAGTATCTCCGTTAGACTTTATACTCAGAAATTATACATATTGTATTTACCGATTAGGACTTTATTTGGTGAAGAAATAACGAATAATTATCAATTAGAAATCCATAATAAAAGGTAAGTATCTTCTGGGAATCCAAATAGATATACACTCTTTTCTTTAACACTATATATATGAAAATAGAAATATATATTGTTTTCTTTTCAACAAGTTATTTTTACTATCAAAAATCTAAATTTTAGTTTGAAAAAGTACAAAAAATTTTGAGTAGTTGAAACTGTGTAAAGTTCCACAAGTTTTTATACTATCAAACGGATTCAATAGAATTGATAACATGACTGAAGATGTTGAAAGACAAACCCGAGTCATGAGTGATAAAATTTGTGAAATTCTATACAGTTATGAAAATTTTAATTTAATATCAAAAAATTCATCAAGCACCTACACTCAACATCGTAAATCATAAACAGCTGAACATTCAAGAATTGAATATTCTTAAAACGTTTAAGATGGTGTTGTAATACTTGTGGAATTAAATAATTTCATACGCGCATTGTAATGAATTTTTTTCTATTTAACTATTTATTTTCTTTTATTTTCTAAATAAAAGATGATATTGATTTTGTCTATGGCATATTACAAACCACACTGTGAGATTATACTGCTAAGAAAAATAAATTCCAAATAACATCAATATTCAAGCTTAACACATTTTTGTGTCAATTCACTTTAGAATAACTCATGCTGAAAAGGAAAAATCATTTTAAAAATAATATCAAATAGAAAAATTCATGAATTTTGAAATGGATTTTTTAAATTCAGAACACTTTTTACCGCGAATCGAATCTTTGACTGTTAAGTTTTACAGTCTGGCGTGACAAAAAATATTTAAATTTGTCAAATAAAACAACTTTTAGATGTATGAGTTTACGTGTAAGCAGATCAAAATATATCAAGTAAAAGAGTTACCATATCGTTTTGATACTACAATCCTACTAAAAATGCAAAAATATTCAATATTTTATATCCATACTGTGATTTTTGTTTTCACGTCACGTTATTTGACAAAACTTTAAGTAAAACAGGTGTAAGATCTTATACAACGCCATCTGTTACCACTCCCTCAGCAAGTTTATCTTCTTCAACATTTTTATAAAATGTGTCGAGCAGAATGTAGAATAATATATAAAACAACTTATTAAAACGGTATTATGAATCAATATTGAGTTAGTACGTGGCTACAAGATTTTTAAAAAATATTGACGTCTACATACTTCAATATCTCATTTTCTGGTAAATCGATTTTTTATTCAAATGTTTATGAACTATGAAAATTTTGAGGAAACATATTTCTGAAATTACAACAAAATATATACTTTTTCAATCATTTTACTTTTAAGATATTTTTGTAGCTTTCAATGGCTTGCAAAATATGTTTTATATTTCAAAAGTAATATCTTTTAACAAATTTCAAACATACGTCACTGTTGTCTCTCACAGTTTATCTAAAAAGGTATGATGGAAAAATAAAACACAGGAAATTGTTTCAAACATGAATTCAAAATTTTATTGTGCATATAAAGAATTTATTTATACATGGTATTCTTGGAGAAGTGTCAGTACTTTGTCAGCAATTTGGTAAATATGAATTTCGACAGCTCATATTTGGGTGGAGTACAGATGTGGTAAATTTATCGTAGAAAATAAAAATTAACCAACGTTTCTTGGTCATATAAATAATTACTAAGCAAATTGTGATTACTAACTGTAACTATTTATCTTTTAATAACCATATTTTAACCATGAAGTGTAGCAAAAAGAAATACAAAAAAGCTTTCATACCGAGAGATAGTACTTAAAGACATAAGGTGATTGTCTAAAATAAGTATCTTATATAATTCAATACTAAAATTTAAAGGGCAAAATTATTCGCTGATAATGTAAGACGTGTTTGTTTTTACGAAAATTCATTAAGTAAATTAGGAATAAGTTATCTCGATAACATCCATTTCAAAAGTAAATCTGGCATTAAGATAGACTACATTGCAATGACTGCCAGCACTTCAACGTAGAAAAAACCACGCATATTTTATACATTAGAGTATAAAAATAGTTAGTTGCTTTTAGATTAAATCAAGATACATATAAATTTTCAAATCATTTCTTATTTTAACACAACTCATCTTACGCAGATTAATGCACTAAAACAGGGAAAATGTAAATCAGTTTTACAAAAAAAAATAGAAAAAAAGAGTTATTAGCTTAATGCTTCTTTAAAACGAGCAGTTAAGCCTCCCTAATTCTCCCTTACGTAAGATTAGTCAACAATCAGAAAAAAATTATTCATATTTATACATATTTAGTCCCATTATAATCCATCTTTTTTTAAATAAGTAGAACCCTCTTAGTATCAAATAACCATATTAAATTTTAATATTAGTTGATTATTGTGTTAAAAAAAATCATTGTATTGGATTATCTGTACCAAATTTCATCGCCATTATTATCAATTTATTCTTAGGATGTATATCATTTTTTTAACTTCTCGATTATACAATTTATTAAGTGTCTTTCAATTGTATTGCATTATTTTAATAGAATACTTAAATATTATATTAGATTATTAAGATAAAGAACAATTAGCGTGTGCACAACCATTTATAAGTCCAACATTCAGCATCAACTGCAGTCATATCTAAGCAAATGTGTATAGCTTTGTCATGTGATCCCTTTCGGAGATCTGCTTTAAGCTTAAAGTTTTAAAAGCTTTTTTTTATTCAATACAATTTCAACATTAATCAACAGCATTGAATAAGTTGTGTATAATAGACCGTTTAAGTGCCATATAAAATGGGGAATTTTAATGTAACATTGCGAGTGAATGAAACGCAATAGACATTACTTATTCCAAAAACTTTTGTCCTGCATTTAAATCAAAAGAAAATCTAAATTGATTCAAGTATTCCAATATTTAAAAAATACAATGTTTTTAACAGATTTTCGGAATTTACAAAGATGACTTTACTTATTCTATCAAAGACTCACTGCTTGGTTTCTTAATTGATACAGATTTTGAATATTTATCTAAGATAATATTTTATTATTTCGTATATATATATATACATATTGTATTAACCTATCTCATTTCAAATTTCATGGTGGTCGATCCGTCATAATTAACTACCACTTCATTACATCGAGCTTGATTTTTCTACATTAGTTACTGTATCGATAAAAATACATGTACTGTCAATGAAAACTTTGCAATGTGTACAATTAATTAAGAATTCAAAATAAAAATAGCATTGTTAATGAGCCAAATTGATCGATTCATTTTCACTATATGCTGTAAATTTAACAATCTTATTTTGCTTTTAAACCATTGTTTATTGTGTAAAAAAATCGATGCGGCCTTGGTTATTTGCCAATTAATGAACATAAATTCAGAAAAAACACTATTTTTTATTCGTCAATATATGCTTCGTTAAAAAACTTTACTTGAAACCAGTCCATGTACACATTAACAATCAAATTTTCTTTAAGCATTGCATTAAATTGGTTTTGCTTAGTGTTTATACTATATTATTTCTAAACTAGAAATAATTGATTTTAAGAAGAACGAATTTAAATAGTTATTCTTTACCATTGATTAAAATTTTATTTTATTTTTTAAAAATTTTTTTTATTGATCTTTTTTAATGTATGCAAACCTGTGTACTTTTATTTGCTTAATCCAATGATAGAATAGTATTCCAGCGTTTTGATTCCCTAATAAATTCTGCCATTGAATAAAAACAAGTATACTCAATTAGCATCATTAGCAAGCGTCACGTTTTGAAACATTTCACATCGTTGACACGCAGTGAAAATAACAATTCTGTTTGTATATTTTTTTTTTAATTTAATTTAACTTTAAATAAACAACACAGAAAAGGATAAATTTATATTGCTAAGGAAAGATGTATTTGAAAATTTCTTACTACAACATTATCAATCACTCCATTGTATTGTTCAAAATATAATTGTGTCCAAATATTATCAATTTGCCTACAGCTGGAGTAGTAATTAAACTGTCTTTTAATTTCGAAAAAAAATAATAGAAATTCTTTTCGTAGAATTCTTTTACTTGTTTGAGTGATAGAAAAAAAATCTGGCCAGAAAATTTCATTAGACTATTAGTCTTTTTTTAACTTTGATGCTCATTGATTTTTTTCATTTCCTAAACGTGAAAGTTCTATTAATACAAAATTTAATTGATATCATTATCTCCTTTCACTCATACCTCAAAACATTGATAATAATTTCTTTTAGTAAAAAGTTCGTACATTTGTATTTTTTATCGTTTTCACAAAAGAGTATATTCGTTAAAATATGCATTCAATTTCCCACATGCACCCAGTTTTCTATTATATCTGAAACGACCGCATTTCAAGACCGAAATGTCACTACTGAGTAAGTCACTTATTTCATTTATTAATATAATAATATTTTTTTTATAATTATTATAATAATTCATCTTTCTTTAGTTTGCAACTGTGTATTATATGTTAATGCGAAAATATAACGAATTATTTATATATAAAAATGTACAGAATAGATTACATTTTCCCAACTGGTTGGCTTGAAATCTTTCCGTGAATTTCAGAAATAATTAGTGCTAATATTTTTATGTAATATAGACGTTTTTTTGTAAAAAAAACTCGTTTACTAAATCCAGCATAACCTAATACCTTCAGTATAGCTTATTGAGATATTTACTATATAGAACATAAATAAAATTACACATAAAGAAACCCAGAATCGAAAAAAAAAATATTGAATAGCCTGTCTAAAGATTATAATATATTTTTGAAATAATAATATGCACATTGCATCTTCATAATTATATGTTATCATTCAGCTGTCGCAGCATTGTAAAATACGAACCTGAGGTTTTGATTATCTGAAAAAAACCCGTAAAATTAATAAAAAAAAGATATAATGATTCAAATAAATTGTACATTTCTTTATGATATATATATTCCTATAATGCTTTTTTTGAAAAAAAAAAAAAAACTATACATACCGTAGAAAATGTTGCCAGCGTGACTGAACATAATCCGAAAGAATTTACGTTTAATTCCCGATCCGCCCGCATCATAAAAATTTGAATTTTTTTTCGGATAGCAACATAGTCGGCATACGTTTCCCATTTGCATGCGTAGCAGGCATCTTTTACTGCGTAGCCCTAAAATATGCATTTTATTATGTTTATCAAAAATAGATTTATTTTAAAACCGCTGTCTTAAATGGCTACTTAGTAGTGTGAATCTGCAAATTCCTCCGCAAACAATTTTTCTTTTATCATTTTATAGGCTGTAAAGTAGACCGATAATGGCTTAATAAGTTTATACAGCGCAGAAAAATTGCTGATTACCCTCTATCGTAAACACAATTAAATTATCTTATGTATCTCAAAGTTTAGGTTCGGTTAAGTAAAATTATTTCCAATATTTAAATAAACATCCCATCAATTTAAAGGTTTTCACTAAAACGTAACACCATTTACCAATGGATTCTTTTCGATTGTATATTATACATAATCAAAGCGTCTTTAAGTTTAATTCAGTAATATGAAAATCGATGCTGAAGAACCATGTGCTAACCTTTTCTGTCAGTTTAGATCCAATATAACAGGGAAAAAATATTTCCGCTAAAACCGCAAAGAACATTATGATGAATTGTACTGGTAAAACTCCTTTAGAGAGACTCTGAAATGATAGATCATTTAATTACACAAGCTTTATATTAAATTTTATAATCCCAAAAACCTTATCTCTCTGATTTGAGTGACAGCTTAGAGTTGTGTTCCTGTCGTCTTTTGGGTTCATCATTTTTCCGCAACCTTTTTCTGATTGAAACAAAATCATCGATAGCGAGTACATAAAATACTACATGAGCAATTGTTTTTGGTACATTTACCGGTTATCTTCTAAGCTGTGTGATTATGACAAATGCAATTCAAAATTTTTATTTTTTATCGAATAGATATTTTCGCTATTGTGAATTTTAAATTCTCTTTTCAAATTTAACTAATTTTTAATTTCGTTTGTATACTTGAGACTAAGTTAAATTTTATACATATTTGAAAGATAGTATGAACTTGAATCAATAAAAAAAATATGTAATTTGTCACCTCGATAATCTGGAATCCCGTTATACATACATCAGCTGGACCTACAAGAGTTTGATAAAATAATGTTGGCCCAAACAATGAATTAGCTGCATCGCAAAATCTGATTAAGAAAACAAAAGAGCACAATCATTAATTTAAGTAATCTTATCTTCATTTTCTAAAATATCAACCGCTTAGTATATACAACTTTAATTGTGAGTTTTGTTATCTATTCAACAATATCATCCGGTAAACCTGAATATTTATTGAGGGGTTTTATGGCGAGAAAGGAAAAACAAAAGCATACAAACTTGTAAAGCGATTGTGAGATGAAAAAATAAACGATACATTTTTGTACTGAAAGATGTAGTTAAAAAGATAATTTTTTTTTGAACAGTAAATTGAATGTCATAATAATCACTTTCAAAAATAGTCATGTTTTGATTACTGGCTCTTTTAAGGGTATCCCAATAATTTTGGTAAAGCATAAAGAATGTATGTTGATTGAGTTGGCATTCACTTGGTAGAACTCCATTATAACACGGTGAAAAAATAGCAATGTATTTTAGTTCTACAAAACTATATTTGTAAAAAATAATTTTGTAGAACTAAAATACAGTGCTATTTTTTCACCGTGTCATAAAGAATGTATTGAATGGTTTTTATTTGGCTTTTTCAAGTACGCCAGTAATGTGATTTATTTTTATTTTTTACTTATGTTTACATAAAAAAAATTACGCCCAATATTAGAATCTTAAAATAATTTCCCATTTACACATTTTTTATAATTTTTCCACGATCAATTTTATGGTCAATATTATCAACTGATACAATGCAACAATGCTCGCAAAACCGATCGTCATCATAAAACATTTAATGGAAAGTACTAAAAAATGTGTTTTTATTATTTAAAATCACTCACTGTTAAAAATAATGATCAGATACCCACTTATAAATCTTATCATGGCGTCTCACAATAATGGAAATTCTCTTCCTGATTTCATTCCGTATAGCTAAAGGCGTGACTTCTTTTTCTTTGATGTAAAACTCTTCAAGATCAAACAAATTATTAAAGTCTAACACAATCAAATCTAGTTGTCCCATGGCATGACCAAAAAATTGCATTTGCATACCAATGTAAGCTAGAAAATAAAATCTTTTAGTATCTTTCAATTATATACGTGAATGATATAGTATAATAAATTCAGATGAAACATAAAATAAAATGATTTGTCTCGGATACGTTTTGAGTGATGCGTCATTGTTTTTTATACAACCGGAACAAAAATAAATATAATAATTTAAAACTGTTTCAAATTCAAAAAATTCATTTCTCAGCTCTTGTGTTCGTGATGAAAAAATTTTTACTGTATTTTTAAATGCGTAGGAAGCATCTTATTTGCCATCAATAAACCATTTTGAACAAACACATAATTTTATAACCTATCTAGTATATGCAAAATTCAAATATTTCGAATCTTGCTTTCAAAATATCTTTAGGTTGCTTAAACAAAAGAGAAATACAATCGTTGAATCGATCGAGAGAGTCACTATCATTAACACTAACGAACAACGACTCATCGCTCATATTTTATGGTGTTCATTTGGAATCTCTTAGGGCGTAACATATTAAGCTACATAAATAAACGTGTTAATGACTATGAATCTTTCAAACTCTTTACACTTCCAAGTTTATAGATTGTCAATTCGAGTTTATCTCTGTACTAGAATGCCTGAATATCCTTACAGGAAAAACTCATGTTGTGAGTAAAAAAACATGTAGAAGTGTCAAATCAAAATGATTCAAATTTTATATTGAAATTCCATAACACATCCTCAGTCGATATCGTAAACTATTTATTTTTAGCAAATCATTGAAGTGTTTCAAATAACTTTAAAAATACTCACGGCCCAGTATTATTGCAACAACGATCAAAATACCAAATTGTACCAAGAGAAATATTTCATAAATTGGTGTCCTATACACATCATCGTATGGTAACCACAACTTAAACATGAGCGGTCTTTTTTGACCCTCTTCTGCCTGGACAAATAAATATTGGTATAAAATTGCCAAAATAGTTTTCACCCAGAACATTATTGTCGTTGTAAAAGTTATTATATACCAGATCAATGAGAATTTCCATATTGTTTTCTGATTCTTATAAAACACTTTTCTGTAACAAATAGCATATCTTTAAATAATTTCTGATAGTTAGTCGATATCGTCAAATTTATACCTGTGACCTCTTTTATCAAATAATGTTTCAATTAATTAGGGATGTAACACTTAATCCAAAATTTTAAATTATTTACAAAAATCTTAAGATTTTTTTTATACACGGCGCAAATGAAATCATCTTGCAACAGACTAACAAATCGCATTAATATTCAATAAGATCTTATATGGGCGTTCAAAAAAATCATAAACATCGTTTTTCAAGTAAATTGATTTGATTGCGTTTTTGTATGAGTACTTGTAGATGATTGGCGTAAATTCTTGTATCTTTTGTTTTTTATTGATGGTAATTATGAATGCATTTTCAAGATATATATTTTATCAGTTCGTAATGTTTAAATCGTACAAAATACATTTATGCAGAATTAATAAATACTTTCTTAAAAGTGATAAATAGACAGCTTCAAATTAAAATTTTGAAGTTTATCATTTTTTTGTGATTATTCATAAAATCAAAATAAAAATATTTCAAACCTGTGTTCGTTAGTTAGGTAGTCCATTTCTGCAAAATCAGTTTCGATTAAGTCTATTATGTTATCAAGTTTTTTATAGTACATGGTCATCAATGACTCTTGAATAACCAAAACATTCGTTATTAAAATATACACTAATGTTTCAGAAAATTCTGGAACATTGTTAACCTTGTACGAGTGATAGACGTGAAAAGCCAAAATAACTATACACGAGAAGGCATAAGATACCCACAAAACCGGAAGAAAATGTCTAATATGGGATTCACGGTTATTGAAAAATACCCCATTTAATACGAGGGCATATTTCGTAAGATAGTGAAAATCGTAAGCTTTCACGTTTCTTTCGTTTTCATCAAAGTCTTTTTTATTAAAGTATGATATGATTTTTTCCAACATTTTACTGTTTTATCTTCACAACCTTCTTGAAAATGGGAATTAAATAATGAAGAGAGTTGGCCAGTGCCTATGTTATATACATAAAAAAAACTGTGATGGTTTGACGTTCAGAATGTAACACTTTTAATGTGAATATAATAGTTATAAGATTTTTTTGAAAGAACGTATAGAATTTTTCTCAGACACATTTGATAAAATGCTATTTTTCCTAGTTCTTGATTTGAGTCAACAATGCTATTTACCTGAGTCAATCTTTCTTCAAAAAAACAAATAGCGTAACAATGAGTAAATCGCTTATTAAAAGTAACGGTTTCGTTATAAATATCGCGTAAAATCAAAATAGTTCCAAAAAAAAAACGCGTAAAAACTTCCTTGCTATAACGACGCTTGAATATTGTTCTATTATTAAGAGGCCGTATGAAAGTTTAAACCAGTTGCGATTGGAATAAGAATACAAATAAAAACGTACCCGGTTATTTTTATTACAAAATTTACAAACTACACATTACAATTATCAAACGTACAAACGGGTACAAACTCTCTTCATTACAATTATCAAACGCATGTCATTCTGATATCAGCTGGAGTGCCGTCTCAAAAAATATCAACCCTAGAAAATCATTCCTAGAATTAATTTTTATTTCAAACTGTTTAAATACATTTTTCGTAATAAAGTTCCTCAAATACTTTTAAGGAAATTAAGCAGTAAAATAACATAAATGGATGTCCAAGTGTTTTTACTCTTAATTTTGAAATACCTTTTAACATTTTCTTCAAAGAACATTTTATTGCTTCTTAATTCATATAAAATTTTATAATCATAGGAAGAGAATTGTTTGATATTTATCGTAGTCTTTGATTAATCAGTATGACCTGCATTTATTTTATATATGTTAATAATTTAACAATCCACCATTGTCTTTACAAAATTATCATAAAATAATATATTTTTTCAATCATTATCTTGATTGTTAAAGGACATAATTCAATGTTAAAATTTTTCAATAAAATCAATTTTCCATTAAGTATTTGCTCTTAATTCACATCATTAAAAAATATCACGTTCAAAAGTATTTCTCATTATAAAACGCGACAAGGAATTTATTAAAATTATCCTTTACACTTACCCTTTTTAAAGTAAACAAGATTATTTTAACAATTGAAAACCAACTCGATGAGCTGAAAAACTTTTTATTACAAACATTTTTCAATTCTTGTTTTCAAACGCTTTGCTTAAAATTTAGTAGCTGAAAATTTTCTCTTCTTCATAATTTATTAAGAAAGAAATTTTCGTTTTGATTTGAACATTTAAGAAATATTATGACAGCATGACAGTGTTTATATTACATAATCATTATTGGCGACTTTTAGCGCAGAAACAACGTACAATGTACTTGTCTAAGGCATATTCAATGATTTTTTCATAAAAAAAATCTAAATTACTAACATTATTAAAAAAAGAAACATTTCAAAAATTTTCCTGATATTTATATAGTAAAGATGTTTTATGTAAGTACATTTATTTAAGAGATTAACTGCCAAATAATTTTAGCAAAATAAGTTCTCTTTTTTTTTAATAAAGCCACAATTCTTTTAAATTATTCCAAAGAAATTTACAACTGATTCAGATATTGGCATTCAAAATTATACATAATCAATCTTTATCACTCTTTAATACATTTTTAATTTATACAATTTATGTAGTGGAATGGCTATTAACATACAATTACTGACATTCGATATTTAAGATTTCATAAATAATGTTTTTTTCTACGTGAAAACCATGATATCAAAATTTACGTCTTGTTATAGACATTCATTCATTATAAGAATGTTAGTTTAATATTTGACAATATTTTATGACCAGCTTTAAATTATAAAAGTTATCGCTCCACCGAGTAGAAATATAACGATTTATTCTTGGTTGTTTTCTTCCAAAATAGCGACAGCCTCATGAATAGGGGGTATCGAATTTCGTAATTATAATGTTTCTTACAAACATTTTAGTATAACGATTATCTCATGAGGTTTACAAAACGAATTTATTGCTTTTCTGCTAAAGCTCTTTTATTATAATATGAAGATCACTTTCGAGTGACGATATTTTATTTCAGCTATATTATATACATAGTTAATTTACCTAATATACCTTATTTAAATATCAAAGTGGCTTGTTCTCCATAATCAATAAAACTTACATTTATTACGTTATTATAAGTAGGTATCAACTTTTTTATTCTTTTTGAAGTTTTATGGAAAATAACATTGACATTTGCATAGTAAATATTGTGGGAATTGCAATCTGCATTTAATGGGTTACTAATTTAATTACAAAAAGGCTGTTTGGGTTCACTTTAGAAGGCTTACAAAGTTACTTATTTTCACACAGTATACATTTGAAATTTCTTAGATAATAACGTTAAATATTTACCATTTTTTTCTGAAATGTATTTTTTTTATTGATTGAATTGGCATTCACTTGGTAGAACTCCATTATAACACGCCATCGTCAGAACTATTAGTTCTGACGATGGCGTGAGCCGAAATAGCTATCAACTATATTTGTTAAAAATAATTTTGTAGAACTAAAATACATTGCTATTTTTTCACCGTGTTGTATTTTTTTTATAAGGCTTAAGTCTAAAGGAATTGCTGTCAGTATTACTGATATTTTATGTAACATATTTCCAAAAACACTTTCTTAAATTGCAAATTTATATTAAACGAAAACAAAAGCTTATCAAGTTTATACATATATATATCAATAAATACAGTATATATCAATAAAATATCTGTTTCATGATTCACAAGATCAGAAAAGTTTTCCGACTCTAATGTTCGCAAAAGGAACATTCTCAATTACAAGCAAAGTTCCAAATACCTTCTGAAAAGCATTTTCAGTGTTCATAAATGAAGAGAAGATATTCTATGGTATCTATATACATTCAAATAAAGTGATCATAAGACCATTTTACTTGTATATGCATATATATATTCCCCACCATTCGAATATATCAAAATGCCTTGGGGCCCAAAAAAGTGTGTAAATTGATTTCACATCTATATGAAATTTTAGCATCCAAAAAATAAATTTGTGGAAAAAGACAATTGTATATGAGTCCATATAATTAAAATATAAATTGAATATTGCAATTTATAAAATATATATTCAAATTTCACCACACCATAGACAGATGTTCATGTTTGGTATAAAAATATTGCAAAACGTTTCAATCATGATAATTATTTGCGAATGCTAAATCTCCGGTTGATTAAGGTCTATTTTCGGCATAGAAAATGATGATTTCCTGTTTGTCAAGATGGCGCAAATTCTGTAAATATCTAAGGGGATTCGTTTGTTTTGGCGTAAATATTTACTTGCTTACATAATAGTATGTTAAATCCAAAATGAAAATATATTTTGAGTAATTATACAAATACATGATGTTGCTTTCAAATTTCTTCAAGGGTAAACGTCGTTTGTAATTAAGATAAATTAGATAAATTTTTCTCTATTTTGTCAATTCATCATTATTAAATTTGACATCTGTATGAAGTTTGCTTTATACATCATAAAATATTATCTAACATTATATGACAGATAATACAAAGTTCATATAAAATAAGTAAGATGTAAATTTACTTTAATGTTAATTCTTTTACGTTTCATGTATAGGATAATTATAAATGACATATATTTTTCTTATCTATCATATTTTTTCTATTAAATGGCAAAAAAATATTAAAAAAGTAACTCCAAAAGAAGCTGAAACACGTTTATAATAATATAGTATAAATAATTTTAATTAAAAACATGGCGCTTTAAAATATACTACAGATTATTACCAGTTGACTGTGATGATTGTCAGTTTTCTCTCAAAGCTATTGCTGCGAATTATGCATAGACAAATATTACATTAGAAAAGAAACAAATATATTTTTTACATCAAAGAATAAAATCAAAAATCTTGATATCATGCTTCAACACATTAAAAAAACTTCATTAAAAATACGGTTAACCTCCGATTATCACTTGCTCTATTAAAAATTTATCCAGCATTATGTGAGGCAAAAATATTCGAATGTCACCACCAAAACCTTTGATTGAAGTAGGTTCAAATTATTTGTCGAAGGAGAATTTCACTAAACAAATCTAAGAAACAAAAAAATATGCTTCTCTTAAAAGTAAAGGCACATCAGTTATAAACAATTAAAAGAAATACGTATTGTATTAATCAAGAGAAAATTAACTTACATTTTCGTATGACTACTAAGCCCCTATTTACACATTTTTGATTTTTATTGAAGCTATCAGCTGTTGGAGATTTACTAAATAAACTCAAAAATAAAATTTGAATTGCTACAACTTTGTACGATTCCACATGTTTTGTCACTAACGACCCGAGGTTCGCCTTTCGGCATCTTCAGGCATTCTATCACACGGATGCAACAGAACTGACTGTCAGTGCGATGATAGAATGCGAATGTGTGACAAATGATTTGAAATCGTACAAAGCTGGTACAATTCAAATTTGATATTAAAATTCTATCAAGCACCTTCAGTCGATATCATAAATTTAACTGAAAAATATTAAAAATATATTAAAACTTTTTGTCTTACTTACAAAGTGTAAGCATTTCCAATATTGTTTTATCCATGCCATTGAACGATGACTATACATTAGTATCGTCGAATAAAAATATCGATGTAATAAAAGAATTTTCATTGTTTATTTTCCACTTATATAGTAAAACCATTCAAAATAACATATCACATCTCGAGACATTACATTGAGTCATATTATTGCATTACTGTTTTTACAGATCAGCTCTTTAAAAAAAACTACCGATATATATTTTCTTATAAAATCCAACGTTTCCCTTACACAAAATTTTGTCATTTTGTTTCAGGTATATGGCAATAATGCGCCCGCTACGACCAAGAGCAGGAAGACGGACGACACTGGCCGTTGCTGCAGCAATATGGTTAGTGAGCGCCGCCCTTGGATCACCAATGCTCATATATTTTACCACCGTCGAAGTTCCACTTGATAGTGGTGACATCAGGTAAAAAATCATATTCATATAAGTTACTAGATACAGTCTTTGACTATTTTTCAGTGATAGGCCAATAAACAGCAAAACAAAAATAATAGATATTTTAAATAGGAATTTGTGACTAGTTCTTTCTACGTGTTAGTTACAATACTTCAAATATAGCAGACTGTTTGCTTTATTTGTGAGATAACTAATAGATAAAGTGATAATTTTGTTCAATAATAATTAAATTCACCTGTTTTTACTTTTATCTATTAATTTACCTCAACGGTGAATTCAGCGAGTATCTTTATTGACTATATTTTAAGATTAGACACTTTGAAGATAATGATCATATATATATATAAAAAAAATATTATACACAAAATGAAAGGTAAGCGAAAATTGTAGTTTTTTTTTTAAATTTTGTTTATTTTTAAATACGTAAAAATCATTCAAAAAATCCATTTAAATAAGCTATGCCAACCTAAAACTGTCATTGGTCGATCACTGTAAATGTTTTAGTGTTTACATTCCTTAAAAAAATAATTATTTTGGTATCATTTATATTCTATAGATTGTTTATAATCAGTTATCATAGATATATTAAAAATCAATATTATGACATCGCAAATAGTCAAGTTCGTGTTTTGTAGCTTTTTGAAATGTTGCATTAGCGATTTTTAGAATAAGCATCGGATGAATGTATCCAAATGCAATGCATTCAAACGTTTTTCGCTTTGCATATTTCACATCTTTAAATGAAATACATTTATTAATAAATGCAAATAATTTTGTAATATTTTTTATAATGATCATTTTCCAGTCACAAATTAATACAATAGTAATATGAATTCAAAATATTTAATGGTAAATTTCCTCGCTTCCGTTGTATTATATGTCATCAGACTGACAGTAACTTAGTAACTAATGAAAGCTGACATGGTAACGTATATGATTGTGTTCCAAGTCTTAGCTAGGATGCAGCAAATTTTGCTAAATAATGCTCTTTCTCAAATAAATTTCTGACTTTACAATTTGTTTGAATTAACTTTATGAAGTGTTGACTTGGAAAGCGCGAAAGCGTCAGATATATTTTAATATCCTTCATCTCTTCAAGCATTTTAATTATTTTTAAGTAATTTTTTTTCATAATGTAACCCAATGTGAAGTATATGTAATTTTATATCTGAACATATTTTTTTAACAAAAACTTTTTTGTTTGACAGTTACTTAACCTGTCGTTTTCTGAAAAGAAATATTTATGAGGATAACGATAAGCAACTAATAGCTCTGTATTTCGGGGGAGTTTTAGACGACACAACAACTGTGTCTTGAAACAGATGTCCATAAATCGATTTAAAATCAATATTTATTTTTCCCTGGGATTCAAACGCTTGTCGAACTCCGTGGTGTCGAAACCAACGACGTTGACTTCTTTGCCACGAACTTAATATGTACAAATAGTTAATATTCTTACATATATATATTTGTAATAAAAAAAATCAATTTGCGATTAAAATTAGGATTAATTTTAATCGGTTTATTTTACGATGTTTTATTGCTCCTAAATTTACTGATTTTTTTTTCTTTCAGGAGGGTGTGCTATGCAGAATGGCCAAACGGAGAAAATCATTCTAGCCATGAATACATGTAAGAAGATAAACTTGTTTATTTTACAAAATGAACGTATGATTCGAGAAAATGTCAGTCTAAAAATAATTTACAAAAAAGTAGTTTCACATCCATTGAATCAAATCTCTCATATGTCAAGTTTGTATTATTTTGCTGTTTTCTATTCCTTTGTTTTATCAAATCATTTGTTTTGTACTTCTGAATCGATAAAATGCTAGTTGTTTTATCAGGCTATCCAAAATTAAAGTAAACTTAAATAAAATCTTTGTTTCGTAGCCTTTTAATGTTAGAAGAGCAAAAGGATTTCAACGATTCATCAATTGATAACACTTCATTTTTTGGAGAATGATGAACGCATGTTCAATGTATAAAAAACGATATTTTCTGATCTTATTATTGTCAATACAATTATCGCTGGGGTTTGTTATGAGCAGGGTAAATATGAAATTAATACTCCTTTCATAATATTCTAATATATTCCAATATATTCATTTTCAAATAGAAAAAACAACTATTTCAATAAAATACTTTCGTTTCAAAAACCGTTTAAAAAAATAATACAATTTTATTGTTTGAATTGGCATTTACTTGGTAGACACCATTATAACACAGTGAAAAAATAACAATCTATTCTAGCTCTAAATTTTTTTATAGTAAATAGTTGATAGCTATTTCGGCTTAGCCATCGTCAGAACTATTTTACCCAATAAGTTACAAGAGAATGCGTTGCTAGTTGATAAATAAAAACAATTTAAACATTCCAAACAATAAATACTTTTTTGTTAATTAATACATAAAAACATTTCAATCATAATGTTACTTTTTATTTTTAAGTCGTGCTTCTTGTAAATGTGCAAAAATAGATAATTATATTTCTCTTCTTGTTGTTAACGTGTAATATTTAAATAAATGCAATACTCTGAAATACAAGAGTAAGGCTTCAATTTACACGTTTTGTAAAAATGTTCGATTAAAACCTTAAATTGTATTTACACGTACATATACATATAAATTATATACATATTTTAGAATTATATAATTATACCTATTCTTTTCTGACTATTCTGACGATGGCATGAGCAGAAATAGCTATCAACTACATCTTATTAGAAAAAATTGTAGAGCTGAAATTCATTTTGTTTTTCACCGTGTAACACAATTTTACTTAGGCGAACGTAAAAAATATCTTTGATATCAGAATTGTATTATTTTGAAAGCAATATCTGATCGAACATCCGCATTCAAAGTCACCTATTGGAAATCCGCAGATACAACGTAGCTTTCATGATCCTGACGTACTTCCTGCCGATTGGATCGATGACATTCACGTACGCTCGAGTCGGAGTGGAGCTATGGGGTTCTCAAAGCATCGGAGAGTGCACACAGAGGCAACTGGACAATGTTAAAAGCAAGCGAAGAGTGAGTGCCAATTATTTTATCACATATTGTAATTAGCGCGCCACACAGCGTCCCAACTTAACGATGTTAAAGTTAGTTTTAGCACATACTTTTTCATATAATTTATTATAATTATTTTTAACTACGCCTCATTAAAATTTTAATAATACCATAGCCGTACATGTAATATAAAACCCTTTTTAAAATTTGTAAAAACTTCAACATTAACCGTTTTGAATTTACAACAATTAAAATCGTCGCTTAAAAAATATATATGTCATGTATTTCCGTTCACATAATATATAATTTTAAGCGATTTACGGAATCTCACATTACCATACGAAAAATATTTGACATTTTTACATACAGAGTCAGTAGTATCAGTAATCAGTCACAGTAGTCAATAAATTGAACGCTGATATGCCCATTTTTTTTACATATAAACGTGATAATAAGCAGTTGACTGCCTCATAAAAAGATACAATTCGTTATTGGATATAAAATACGGCTAGAAAAATAAACTATCGATAAAATCAAGATTTTTCCACGAAAAACAAGCGACGTGTCATTTTGCAAAGATGGCTTATCGATTTTTAATTTTGGACGTCCTTATTATAAATTTGTTAAATCGGTTCCTTTTATTTATATTTTAAGCTTTTAAATTAAATTTAAACTATGTTACATTATTTCTGTAAGCTTCGTCTGAGAAATTAATTTTACAAATTTGGATCAACTCTGATATTAAAATCTTAAAAAGTATCTTTTGAAGCGTCAAACTAATTCAATTTGTTTGCCAGGAACCCATTCATTCAGCAGCATTCCTAGGGTTATTTGCACGAATAATTTTCAGAAAATAGCTTGCTTCCCCATCAACAACCTTTGCAAGGAATCTGATGTTCTTGGGAAAATGCTTTTGGCTAAAAATATTTTCCGGTATTTTCATTTTACGCGGCGTTTTACTTTGTGAGAAGAATGAAGTCAATTAAACAATAATTCAATTACAAAGTAATATGTTGAATGTTTTGAATGTTCGAATCCAATAAATCAAAGATGAAACATGACTCATTAATAAAAATAATAATTCAATAGAAAATTTTCAAAGTTATCGAAAATGGTTGTTTAAAAATAGCATCGAGAATTTTCACCAAGAACTTTGAATCGGAACTAAACTTTATTACTTGGTCATAAATAATTATTCAATACTAAATGAATGGTTTCAGCATACACCCGTTTTCGTGTGTTTTTAAATTACAACATGAAGTTCTTGATAAACTATATATTACATTTGTTCTTAATAAAATTTTATGTGAGAAACTTTGATGATTAATTTATGTGAAAAGATAAACTGACATTGTGTTTCCTATGGAAATATTCGAATTTTCTCGGATTACTTACAAAGCAACAACAAAAAAACCTATTTTTGCGTAATATGATGTCCAAAAATATTTTATAAAAGACTCATGTAGCTCTATTTGCGTAGTCTATTTTTTTTGTTCAATATATATTATTATAATATATTGATGGCTTAAAACTGATACGTTATACAGCAATTTTACTTTTGTTTAAAATGTGTCTAAAAATTTTAAGTTTAATTTTAAGTTTTTTGTAGCTCAAATGAATATATGTTACAATACCTTGTTTTCGTAAACTTAAATTATGACTGAAATCGAAGTTATTTGTATTTGTTTTGTCTTTCCAAACAAGCTCTTGTAAAAATCTATTGTAAATGTTTGGCAAAATTTATTTAACATAAATTTGTTAGTAAAAGGATGATATTCACTTTTAAGTAATCAAGAGTTTGACTTAACAAATAGACATAGAGTAAAGATACTCCATATGAGTTTTGTAAAAAAACATTCAGACTTTGAAATATATTGCAAATTCTGCGTGTGGTTTTTCCGTAAAACCCTTATCGTTTCAAAACCTATGTGTGAAATCTAAATCAACAGTCAGTTCTTTTTTCGTATCCTACTTTTTTTATAGCCAAACCCATTCAAAAAAATGGGTTATCGATGGTATCTAACCACTTCTTAGTTAAACTTTTTTTTTTAATTCAATAAAATAGAGTTAAAGATTTTTTCATTTACTGTTTTAATTATTTTCACTGATTAAGCATAGAAAACATATAGAATGACTTTTATTGTAATTACTTTGTGATTTATTGTTTTATGATGTGCGTCTTTTTTCCGGCCAAAAGCTTGTTAAAAAAAGCTTTTAATACTCATTTTAAACCAAAGCTATACATTTACATATTATGTAAACATAAATATCACACGACACTTTATTTACAAATAGATTATATATTAACATATTGCATATGAAATCATAACAGCTTTCGTAAAAAGATAAAATTTGTTTGGTCGTATTTTTTTGGTTGGCGTGGGCTTATGTAAAACGATTTAGCGAGTACATCAGCGCTACATAAGTTTTCCTGTCAAAGGCCAAAAAAAGCTCAAAGTTTTCATAAAAGAATAGCTCATCTCATTTATCCAATCTACTATGCGGCGCTTAATTTTTGTACATAAATCTAAACAAAGTTCTGATGCTCTCCGATTTTGTTAAAATAATCATCCATCTGAGTTGAAATTAAATTATGCAAGAGATTCCATTTCGACAAAAACAATTCAATGATACTGTTCTTCAGAATGACTTTTAATATGGTTTTAATAAGTAAACTTAAATAAATCATAGGCAATGATGAAAATCAAAGCGTTTTTTCGTTAAATACGCATATTACTATTTTCCAAAATAATATCAGTGATCGAGTGTTTTATCAGTACTCGCTTTCAATATTTCATTGATATTCTTTATAATAGTGTTTAAAACAGATATTGGTTTAAATACACTTGTTCTTGCACATTTTTTCCATCGTTTGCTTTTAATTACTAAATGTTTTTTCAGTTATTCAAAAATCAATCATTTGATTGAAAAAATCTTGTTTGTTTTTAGAAATTGTTTGTCAAAATATTCTAAATCAAAAATATGTACAAAATTTTTCCTTAGTAAAATTATTTTGAGTTTGTTTTTGTTAAGTAATATACGTATAACGTTCATTAATTATCCTTTTCACACCAATTAATGACTATTATCGTCTTAAGATCTCTTGATACAATGAGTTCACAGCTTTGTTTTAATAAAAGAAGCGCCTGTAAATGGCAGGGTAAATCTCTCGAAATTCTTAAGAAAATCAAAACAAGCCGGTCAAAGGCTATAAAGGAGAATATCTACATGAGATATATCTTTTTGAATGAAACTAATTACTTTCTTACAGGCCAAATTTTCAATTTTTAATTAAAATATGAATTTTAATGAATCTGACATAATTAAATTTAGTCCGTAAAGTCTCATGCTTTTTTTTCTTCTCATTATCAATGATTTTGGTTATTAACACAGAAGCAGCGTGGATCCAAGTTAAAATTAATTTAAGTTTCTTTCAAGATGGTTCATGTCTGGAAAACATTAACAAGTTAAATCCGTGCAAACATACTAAATTTGAGAAACGTAGGTACATAAAATATATTTCATTTTGGAACATTTTTCCTAGTTAAAGAATTTTAAAATGAGCGATCTTTTCAGTGTGAATCTTTTTGCAATTCTTTCTTTCAATGAAAATTTATAAATGCTTTATATTTTTACCAGAATCTCTCATCTTGTATATGTTGTCTACTCAAATAATACAAATCATAATTTGTTTAAATGAGTTGTATAATTCGAATTTCCTAATCAAAATTTGCTTGAATCGTTTTAATGAATAAGAAATTTTTACTAAAATGAAAACTACAATTTGATTTCTGATGCAAACAGTCACGGGTTGCCCGAACACTAATATCCTCATAATTATTTTTTTCACAAGCAAATAAAATAATGTTAAGTTACCACTTCATTCGTCAAAATCAGTTATTTTACGTATTTTTGTTCCTAGCACAATGTTCAGTGACCTTTTTTTTATTTCTACTTTAAAATTTGGAATCTAAAAAACACAAAAATTCTTTGAAATCTCCTGAATACTTACTTATTATTATAATATAATTATAATATAATTATTATTACTACTATTACTTGATTTGTGATACTTTTTAATTTTAAATTAATTATTTTAAAAAATAAAAAATTTTGTACATTATTCGCATTATTAGTCAAAACCTTTTTAAATAACGTGATATTTGTTGGTTTTAGCCTTCAGTTTTTAAAAATTCAGTAAAATACTTATTTATTATAATAAATCTTACGGAAGTTATATGACTATTTTCTTGTGGTATTAATTACTTTTTAATTATTTGTGTACAATCGAAAATGAAATTAAATCTGTCTAATCTATGCTTGAAACAGTTTATTTAAAATCTGTTAAATATATAACAGACAGATAATTAAGATAAAACATAATAATACATATTTAAGCAAAAAAAAATCATAAAAAAACTTTACCCGATTGACAAAACAGACTAGCAAAATAAATTATCATATATTTCTATTGATATAGGTTTCATAATATAGTAATGGCTATAAAGAATTACCCACGTTTGCTTTTATAACATATCAAATATAGCATATGCAAAATCGACACAATAGTTTGATGTGCCATTGTCTAGATATATCCAGATTCCTCAGAAGGCCTATGACAAATACTTGCCGAAAATATCTCGTTTTTACGCGGATAACAAGCAAATGCGAGAATCGTATTTACTTACTTTATCGCGTAACATCTTGTTTGTAGAACGGACCCTCGGGATTACTTACAGCGATCCGTTGACGTTTGTTGGGAAGTAATACATACGATAATTTCGCAAAAATGTTGACAAAAGCCAGAAGAATTATTTCTTTACTGCCATTACTTTATTTATTACCATTATTTAAGATGAGATTGATGTTATCAACGGAAGGTACTTAATGAAATTTTAATATCATATTTGAATTTTTGAAACTTTTTACTATTGCCCATGTTTTTTCATTAATCATCAGCTCTATTATTAATATAATATATATATATATCAATTATTCAGCCATAGTTTTTGACTCATTACGAACGGATTTAATGGTTTTCTGATCGTTAAACGATCACCTTTAAAATAAATACATAACACGCGACTCTTTCTCACAAAATGGCAATTCTTATGTATTCAATTAGAATAATGTAATATGAAGCTATTTTTTTATAATGGTTTAAGCAGTAAATACAATCTTGTTAGTTTTAAAATATGAAACATCACATTTAATTATAGATTAGCATCAATTGAAAAAAAATAGGTCAATATCGATAATTTTGCTATACTTCAGTAAGATTACTAATTTAAAATAGACTTGAACAATGCGTCCATCCAAACTTTTAAGTTTTACTGCAATGTTAGATAATATATAAATATTTTGTTCAGTAAAATACCGCATGCTTAAAATATCAGCAGTGCGTATCTTTACGTTAGATCAATAGCATGAGAGATAAATTGGTTAGTATTTTTTTGATCACTATTGTGATACAAAAAAAAATGAGGTACTCACCAGTTAATGTATACTGCGAATATCTGGTTCATATAAATAAATATACTAAATCATTTTCGTAGTCTATGTATCCCATCAATACGCCATTCAAAGTACAATACATTACAAGAAACATTTCGCTAGAGATATTTGTGTGATAAACGATCTCATTGCTACTGATATATAAATCAATCTTAGGGAATTCTCTGAGGACGAGTTGTTGGAACCTCATTCGTAAAAGCGACAAGTGACATGAAGGGTGTGTAAAATGTTCACACAGTCAGCTCGCGTAACGACCAAATAAAGCTTCTTGGGGTTCATTCACAAGTGAAGCAAAAAAGAAAACACCCACACTTTTATCAATTTCAATAAAAGCTCACATTAAATTATTATAAAGAAATACTTCATTTAACACTAATTAAGCAGGATATCATTAATTTCATCAAATAAAATAAAATTAATTAGCCTTAATAATTAATGATGATCGGAAAATGAATTTAATGGTTTCATAAAATTTTACTGGTAACTTTTTGACTTTACGAGAAAAATACTTTTCAATGGAAACCATGAACAATTTCGGAATACATAGAGAGGTTGAAAAAAGGGTGTGTTCCATGAAAACCATGAATATTTTAAGGGTGGAATTTTTGAAAATGGTTCTGTAGCGGTTAAAATAATTGTCTTACTTCGGTAACATCAAAAGGAAAAAATAAATTTTCCTAGAACTCGACTAATTCCTTCACTTCCAAAACATTCTTAAATGAAAAAAGAAATTGCGGGGTAAGCCATTCAAAAATAAAAATTCTGTCAAATTGAATTTCGTTTACTTAGTATGGTATTGAAAAATCCTAACCCTGTCTTGGTTTGTTCATTTTTATTTACTTTAAATGTTTTTTGCAACGACTTTGCCTAGTGGCATGAACTAATATTGTCGTTACATTTTGTTCTACGGGTTGTTTTTACATATATGCATTTATGTTATAATTTTAAAAGAAAATTTTTTGATTGATTTGTAGTCAGCAAAACATTACGTAAATTTAAAAGAGCAACATTTTACTCAACATTTTTTTTTTAATCTACATTTCACAAAAAAATTGAAGAACGTCAAAACCGGACTCCACAATATACGCAGCTCAGTCTAGTGGAATTTTGAATATAAGTTTTAATTTTGTACCAATTTTCAGAGACAAAAAATGTATTTTTTTAAGAACCTATCAAACCTAACGTACATAACATAATCTTAATATTTTATAATTTATTGTAATAACTTAAGCTTTAATGAATAATAATAAACCTAATATTTTGTATAAGTCGAGCTTTATCTGAACATTGAATTTTGTTGAAGGCCTATTCCAATTGCTTATTTTTACTTGAAGCCCATCTGTTGGTTAGTTTATTATCCGCAGGCTTTATTTGACGCTCAGCTTTTTGTATAACACTGTTACACAAACGAGCTTCGGGAAAAAGTTTTGTAATTTAAGCTTAATACGATGTATAAAACAGAGTAAACACTTTTTTAACGAATATTTGTAACATTAATTATGAGATAACTCGTCAATATTAAATAAAACACAGATTATGCTGGTGTGTTTTTTTCAATTATAACATGAATTTAAATATTACACTGACTTTTTTTCCAATAGAGATTTGTTATACTCGATCATAAATAAAAGAGAATTAAACAGACTTAGCAAATTTTCCAATCTTAAGATAACACATCGTTCCAGATTTATATGGACACACTATTTTAACGCGTTTTATTCGTCATAATTGCAACTTAGAATACAAAGATGCTTTAGTTGATAGCACTAATATTTTTTACCAACTAGTAAGTACTCGGCATGTAATGTAATGTCACTCAAATAAAGAAAGTATTGGTGGGAAAGTGCTTTTGGATACACATTTTTTTCCGTCTGTTGCGTACACAAATAGATCAAATTGTTTTATGACGCGTGAGAAAACCACATAAAACTGTCCATGTGAGAAACTTATCCACATAGTCCAGTGTATTAGTTGCTAGTGCTCGAGATAAGCAAAACCGGTACTGATCAAATAATTGTACTGATAAAGTAACTTTGCGGGCATGTGCACAATTACCAATCAAAGTTTGATTGCAATCGGATTAACGGTATAGGAACACATATGTAACGAACAAACGAACATTCGTTTTTCTATATAATTTAAGAAGATTTAAACACCATTAAATTATTTAGTTCCCCATATCACATACACTTTTGTACGGGAAAGATAAACTCATTCAAACATTTCTTGGGAATCGGAAACTCTTTGTTTACATATTTTTTGAAATTGAAAACCTTAGAAAGCTGTCAAATAAAAACATAACTAATTTCGATATCACACAAATTATAATAACTTTTCAATTTGCTTTAATTTTTTTATAACACATTACTTACTCATTCGTAGCAACAATACAAACATTTATTTTCTATAACATTAATTCACAATCATTTTTTTTATAATTAAAATTTATTTGTATAAAAAATAATTGAAAATTCATGTTGAAGAACATTTTTTTCTTTATGAATTCGACAAATAGTTTTAAAATTTTTTTTACTAAAATATATGTCTGATGGCTTTTAAAGATTAAATAATGTATTTTGGTAATTGGAGCGCATAGATAAATTTTTCTACACATTAATCAGTAAAATAGCTGTTAAAATTTTCCATTAAAACTGAAACTCTGGCGGTAAATTAAAACGTATACTTTTAAGTCAGCGATAAACAACCCGCAAATCCCAAGCCACTTGCTGAGTATGATCATTCATCCAAAATAATAATGTTTTCAAACTTCATTAAAATTCATGGTTTTTTACTACAAAAAATATATTTATTTCTTAAAAACATAAAGTACACATATCACTAGAAGTGTCATCCTTGTATGAATCAACATCATATTTACATTTTACATAAAAAGTTACATTTTCGACAATATTCTGGTTTATTTACAAAGTCATAATGTATGTATTCAATATTCAGTGTGTTATATTAGGTTGATTAATTTAGTCACATTCTACTTTCCAAAGTTAATGCTAGTAATATTTAAAAAAGGTATAAAACATCAAAACGATTTACTATCAATTCAAAGGTTAATATTGTAATTTACGGCTTGGATCTTTCATAATAATTATACCAGATGAAAAAGAGGCATAGACAAATAGTGAAGGATTTGCATATACGTGTTCAGTATAAGGAAAAGCTACAAATCATCTTAAAGTTACTTTTTCCAAGTAATCTGATAACAAAAATCTGTATTTTACATCAGATTGAAATCTATCAAAAAAATATGTCTTACAAAATAAATTGTGAGAAATATTTTTTGCTTTAACATACACATTAATTTTGGTTTGCGTCTAGTAAATTGTAATTATTCATATTCTCCACAAATAGTCGTCGCCGCTGATGTAGGTGATATTGCTAAGAGTCTAGAAAAGTTGAAATGAAATCAAGTTTAAAATTCG
This sequence comes from Himalopsyche japonica, assembly GCA_028555115.1. NCBI lineage: Eukaryota > Metazoa > Arthropoda > Insecta > Trichoptera > Rhyacophilidae > Himalopsyche > Himalopsyche japonica. The sequence goes on along the minus strand of JAHFWJ010000035.1, from coordinate 96,681 downwards.
AGGCGCATGTTTTTAAGACAAGCGTTAAAGTTTTTGCTAACTTTGAGTGAATTTCTTTTGACGTATGACCTTATAAACTTTTCTCGGCTCAAATTTTCCGTAAAAAGTTGACAAGTTTCTTAAGCTCACACATCTTGTAAGTTAAGCGGTTATGACATCTTTGTCTTCTAAAAGAAAAGTTGTTTAATAATTGTATTTATGATTAAAGCAATTATTTTCCAAAAGTTTTCGTTTAGGTTTTGTAAGTCTTAGATTTACAAAAGAGGATGATCGCATTTAGCTATCAAATTACATAACGTTGCTCGGTCCAGATTTGTTTATAAAAATGGTGAAATAATGTTTAACAAAGAACTGCTACGATGACCCATGTTTTTTTTCAGTTTAACACGATGGCGCAAAATGGTTTATTATATTGGAAATATTTGAATCTCTATCACTCTTTTTAAAGTATGTTATTTGTTAAGCTTCAATTTTCATATTCCAAATATGTCTATGTGGAATATCTCTAAATTTGAAGCAATACTGTTATTTAAATTTAAAATGCTATTACTATTGGCAAACGGTTTCTACAATTTAATATAGTTAATTTCATGTAAAGACCAAAGTTATCAAATTTTTTAAAAATATTAATTAAAATGCCAATACTGAAACTTCTCGTTGTTTTGACTATAAAATTGCATTTAGAAACTCTGTACATTTCACAAAATATCTTCCGAAAACATAAAAGATAACCCCTCTATTTGCATTACACGTTTATTTTTACAGGTAGCATATACTTCTGATAATATCTTTTACTAGTGATCTAAGCGCCGTTATCACTGTCCAATTAAAATTAGTGCTTTGATCAACGTTGTATTTACCTTTTTTCGTGTCGTTTGTTTTAAAAGATACGATATAACAAGATCTGTTTATAATTTTGCAAATTCAGTCATCTAATAATGCTCTAGAGATAAGGTTAAGAATACTGATCATGTTGATATCCATCAAATGTGTTATAATATTATTATAGCAAGCACAATTTTCATTCAAGTTCTATGTAATATTGCAATTAGTTTTAATAATGTCTCGGGAGAGCGTTGGTTAGTAATCTCAGTAACCTTATTATTTTTAGGCCTAAATTTTTTAACATGTGGCAAGTTACTTATCTGTACTTTATTTGCCACATTTTATTTGACTTAATAAATGGCTATACAAAAGTGTTGATGAAGTAGCAACTGATCAATTCAAAAGATTTTAAAAAGTTTTAAAGTTGTTTAAAAATGTCTATAAATCACTAGATTTATCGTTACTAAGATAATCGATTTGGGTCAGTTTTAATGATATTGGAATACATTAGTATGAGATTAGTGTCTATTTTTGCTGGTATAAATAACTGTTTTTTTCATTGTAATGTTTTTTTTTGCTATACGGACAAATAATTATTGATATCGTAACAAGAACTCAATATTCAGTATTATTATGTTTTTAATTTATTACAGCTATAGTTAGTTTTATCATATAGTGTCTAATGTACAGCCTCTCAAAACAAAAAATATGTATTGTTTGATAGATTCGAATATTAGTTATATTGTTTTTCATTTTCAGTTAACTTGTAGCTTTAAGCTTTCTTGCGTGCTTTACATTAAATATAATTCTTCTTCCGTATTTAAAACAAAGAAAATCGTTATAAGATACATAGTGAAAGCTTTTTGTTCCAAAATATGATAATAAGTAGACCACAATACACATATTAATATAGATATTATGAAACGTATTTACAGGTAAGTATTCTATTGGAAATGTGTTTTTTGTTAAAATTTACACGATCCGGAATTAAAGCCATAGATAGGAGATAAAAAAATACATGTTCGGGAAATCACGGCTGGATTCAATGGTATTGAAATACAATATATATAGAAAAAATCAGTATTCACAAATTTCGCGTTTTAACAATGCAAAAAATATACAACCGAATTTCACGTGAATAACTTGCTGTTCCTGCTGCCATCTTCGAGCCAGCGAAAAAAATATAATATTTAATTCATGAAGTCATGTTGCCGTTTTTCAATTATTTGTGTGATTTTCAAAGGCACTGCTGTTGTATAATAATATAATAGCTATAATTTGTATTACTCAGGTAGCGTCGTATTATCAGATTTATACCATCCAAATATTTCAGGTATTAATAACGGTAGCAAGAAACATAACAGAGTCTAAGTAGTTTTATCTGATTTTCAAAATTCCGTTTTAAATTACATCAGATATAACGTGACCTGGTTATACAGTTCACAATGCCCTTAATTCACTTTAAGCCATATTTCAATATCGCTTTTAATTTGTTTATTAGTAGTTTTAGCCTATGACATTATTTTAACATTTTTTAAAGTTATTATCCTAAGAAGTGTAAAGTGGGTAAAGTTTCTGTTAATGGGTAAAGTTGCCAAGTTTTATGGTATCACTTCTTTTTAATACTTCGCAGTTCTATAATTATGTGCACCAGACACCATTATTTTTATCATATTTGTTAACTTACTTATAAATATCCGAATACTCCACATACAATCTTATTTTTAACATTACATTTATGAGTCTCATACTTAAATGGTATAAATAAAAGGATATGAACATATTTCCACAATATGCTTAAATTCTAATAAAATGTAATGTTTACTTAGCGTATTTAAAATACATATAACTTTACATTCGTTTGCAAAAACGTAGTTTTACGTATACCGTAAACATTTATTATTATATTCTTTTATTATATTACATTTATTATCGTATTTACATACCGTATATAATTATATACATATATATAATTTATACAATCAGAATCAATGCTCTTTTTCATAAAATGACTTACAAAACATTTTGGAATACAAATTGATGCATTAAATAAGTAATATAAATGTTTCTTTATAAAAAAAAAAAAAAATTCAAATCGACTCAAATTAACAATGATAATAATAGCATTCTAAATTTTAAAAAAGGGGAAAATAATTGATTTCTAGAAAATTATAATTTATCCCAAAAATTCTTCAATAGAATCAAAACAGTGTTCAAAAGAAATTATTTCTGTGAAATTTAATTGTAAAAATGTGATATGTATCCTAGACGTTTTCCTTTTGAAGTTTCGACAAGAAATTGTTTTTCTCTAAAATGAAAAAAGAAATGCGTTTGACGTGCGACGTGGTCTTAATCAACCGGAAGCTGAAGTCACAATCTCCGAAATGAATATCCGGTTTCGATTTGCGAAACAACATCCGGTTTCATCGGCTGGCGGCTGAGCCTCTAACAGACCGTGAATTTAATACCATTTCAAATATTTAACGACGACAACGCCATTAGGAAGTTGGGCCAAGAATTATTAAGGAGTGACGCGAAACAAATTTAGATTAGTGCAGTAGGATCACCACTCTGTATCCGTCGGTTTACATTAGCTTTACCATTTTCTAAAAATACACACGCTCAGGTGGGATTGTTTTACCACAGCATTATCTACAGCACATTAATTCCAGGAACCGCAATCGTAATTTATTTTCACCATAAAGAGTTACCAGTTAAAGGTGAAACCAGCAATCAACTAACAAACCGTGTGATCATTGATTCATAAAATATAGTGTAGTTAATTCTAGAGAGAATCAACCTTTCCCTACCTTTTAATGGGATTATCAGATACGTTTTAAATAAATATTACTTGTTCCTGAAAATAAAGCTATTTATAAAACCACTGAATATTTTTAAGCCTTCACCACATACAATTTATTTGAAAATTACGTCAAAAAATATATTTTACTATGATTATATGAAAATATTGCAGATGTTAAATAATTATCTTTAAATTCCTTTTGAATCAATTTTTGTAAACTTATAAATAAATTTGAAATATACAAAGCAATATCAAATATACTTTCAAAAGTTTTTGACTCCACAATATTTGACAACAAGCTTTGTTATTCAATATTTTATGGATACTTTATATTGTAATGAGTTTTATGTTATAAAACAACAAAAAATATATAAAAAAACAGTAAATAATACTACACGATTTTTATAACCTCATTGGTAGATATCTATTACTCTAGTCCACCTTGTCACTAATAAAAAACCTTGTAATAATAAAGTAATACCTGATACATTATAAGATCTCTGGAATTATTAATTTTATTGGCTTAATAATTATTTTCATGGCATCAGTTTTAAGAAATTGTTCACTCTAAAGAATTAACACCGTCTTCGCTTTTTGGATTTTTTAGAATTATTGTTCAATACAACAGATATAAAAAAAATACTGATTGTATATTCTTAAATATGTAAAAACCAAATGAACGATACAAATATTTAAACACCTTTAACGTTTCAGAATCGAAAAGCATGCGCTGCGTCTATGTAAAATTGAATTTACTATGTAAATAAATTTTTGTATTAACATATTTTTGAAAATTTTGCATTTCGATTTCTTAAGTTCTAGAATCTACTTACCATTTATGTGTGAAGAATTGATCTTTTTTGCATGGTAGCCTTTATAATAAATAACGGCCGTATATTGATTATAAATACTTAACGTATCACTATTTTTGCAGATTTTGATTTCTGATCTTATACAATATATTATTAATTTTTTATGAGTTGTTTTACGACATGTCCATTATCATAAAACAATATCAATTTTTTGATTGAATTGGCATTTACTTGGTATCACTTCATTATAACATAGTGAAAAAATACCAATGTATTTTAGTTTTACAAAATTTATATGATCTAGTTCTGATGAAGGCGTACGCCAAAATAACTGTCAACTATACATTTTATCAATTTTGTTCATATTCAAAAATTTCATTTAATATACAGGGAATTCATGAAAAAATATTATCTTATTTAAATTTTCTTCTGATCAGGAAGAATATTTCACAATTTTATTTTTAATAAAAATGTGAATATTCTGAATTTCACGACGAAAAGAGAAAATCAGTTTCTCTTCGAATCATTTCGATAAGTTATATAATCTTTAGATTCTTACATGAAAACCTAAAGGTTTTTTTGTACTTTCAGTGTTTATTCTTGTTTTTATTGAATAAAAACTTTTAATAAAAGAAACAATACAATTACTGATTGTTCGTATTGCACTTTACTCCTCTCCACACCGAGGTCGCGTACGAAGTTATTCAACAATTCAAGTATTTCATAGGAATTTAATTATTATTCGCATTGTTCAGGAAATATCATAAGAGGTCATTTAATACTATTTTTTTTTAATAATTAATGCCTCAATGATTCAAATTATTTACTCATTCCAAAATATAAACTAAACAATGTTTCTTAATCGTTTTTCCGAATATACAGTTTCAATAAGTTATTATATTTTTTTTTATATTAAGACTACTACAATAATTGAAAAAAGCTGTATGATATAATAATTACTACGCATTATATATATTCCATTTTTTGCAAATTTAAATAAAGTTTTATCAATAATTTCCTTTTTTTTAAATAAAAAAAAAGAAAAAAATATGTTATAAATATTAATGAAACCCTTCGTTTGTCGTCTTAACATTTTATTCCACATTTAGATATTTTTTATGAGTAACAGTGATTTGACATGTAAAAAAAGTGTGTACCATATTTTCAGAGTATAAATTGAATGATTTATTCATAAAAAGCTTCAAGCGTAGTATGGTAAGAAATTTAGCTAAACCACGAAAATTCCGCTGAAGGAAAATGTTACAGGTTATTTGGTGGACAGTGTCGATTTATTTCCTAGACATAAAATTTGGATAGTCTGCATGCGAGATTCTCTTCTTAATCAAAAGACCGTGTGGTCAAAGTAATACTTGGCCAACATGTAGCTTTGGTTTCTCTCAGCGCTCTTTTTGTATAATATGCTTACTTTTTTAACCATAATAATACGTATGATACTCTATAGTATTGTGGTACTAAATAAGTCAGCGATTTCCAAACTGTTACGTTACCACGACTCCCTAAAAATAATTTATAGCGACTCCCACCCTACTTTTTATTAATAATAGATATACCAATTTAGACCTGTTTGAAATAATAATAACTATTTCAAAAAAAAAATGTTATAATTACATACAATTTACAGACAAATAACAAGGTTTCGCATGTTTTATCAAAAACCAAACCAAATATGAACATGTACATTTATTTTTACATTACGTTACTAATCAATATAACGCATCAAACATTACTGCGAAGGATATTTCTGTTTATTGACACAATGTATTTCAAATCTCGTGGGCAGTGTAGAAAATGCCACCCATAGCTCATATTCGATTTTTCGCCATTTTTTAAATCTGAAGCTCCAAATATTTTTTACATACCAATATAATACAAATCTATATATGTACATACATACATACATAGGAATTGGATGTATGAAAATTTAAGATAAACAAAAATACACATACATTAACCGAGTTTTTACTGATACGTATTTTATTTATGTATAGATATTATGATATGAATTTTTTTCTTAGACGGTTTTGGGCGCCTCTCAGCTTGGAAACCGCTGACCAAAGTATAAATATAAATTTCATGGCCAGTATTTCATGTAATTATTTATTTTCATCTTACTATACAGCAATTATTTTTATTCATCCCCTACAATATTGTTTCATAGCAGTAAAAGTAGATAAACAATTGGATATCGTAATACTCATTTGAATACTGTCATACAGCCACGGATACTTCTTCCAAATTCTTGATACAAATTCTCACGAGGTTTTTGTTACACTATTCTCATATAAAATTATATTACACTGAATATTGTATTTTACAAACACATATTTTTATGCAGTAGATAACCGACGAGATAATTTTCATTATTGTATATCATTATATCGCAATCTTATAGATATGTCAATATTTCATCTATTAAAACTCCAATTTTTTAACATTATATTTAAAATGCATTAATACATTTTGTTGTTATGAAGTAGAAAAAATTACATCTATAAAACACCATACAATGACAATAAACAAGTTTTATATGTAGGAAATTTCCGTCAACCTCAATTTGAAAATAATAAAATTCTTAATTTAACACATATTACATAAATTATATTTGCAACTTTTTTATTTATTTACTTTACTTTACTTTACTTTTTATTAACTATTTACCAACTGACTTGTCTATTCTATAAAACTTGATTCAACCAATCACCTGCTGAAATTGATTACTGATCAAAAGCGAATAAATCGAACATTCAATGTAATTATTTAAAGAGAAACAAAGCTATTTGTTATCTATCTTATATATATAAAAATGAATACCTGTCTGTCTGTCCTTTATTAATTCCTACACCATTTATCCAATTGCGATAAAACTTTGTCGAATTATTGCTTAGACTACCGGGCAAAAGATAGGATACTCAGAATTTGATTTAATTACAAAAATTAATTGAATATTTACATGTTTTCATTTTTCATACAAGACTATTCTAATACAGAATAGCCATTTATGAAATATTGTATCCATAGCAACGCCGAAAACAAATCTGTCACATGCACTCACTGTAGGTATTTTAAGTAGGTACTTACGTAAGGTACTGAATATTTTGAAACAAAATTCGATTTTTGAATAAAGAATTTCAATGTTTGAATTTTCACCGACTTTTTTGTTTTAATTTTATGTCGCATGACACGTTCTGTCAATTGAAATAAATATTACGCATAAATCGTGTGTGATATAAAAAGGTCGACTTCGGATAGTATCATATCAATCATTTTTTTTTTTTTCAAAAGTGGATTTCAAAACGTAACGTTTACTGTGAAATCAGTCAAGTAACAGTACAACTCAAGCACGAAAGAAAAGGGCGAAACAATGAGGTTGAAGTTGATAATCGTTGGATTCTACCGTATTCACAGTGTCTCTCTTCCTATTAAGTGAAATCCATCAAATACATATGTAAATATGTCAACAAAGGAAACGAGATGGCAGTTTTTGGAGTGGGAAATTCAACTGCATCTATCGATAAAATTAACCAATATCAACTGGGACGCTACATTAGTAGCAATGAAGCAATATGGCGCATTTTATCATTTCCAATTTATGAACGGCATCCAACAGTTACTCATTTGGAAGTTCACCTTGAAAATGGACAGCGAGTGTACTTCACAACAGAAAATGCACGTGTAAGAGCATTGTCACCACAGCCAACAACGTAAACTGCATTTTTCTTATTATGTAGGGATGATATGTTTGCAAAGACGCTACTTCACTCTGAAGAGCCAACATTCTACAGATGGAATGCATCAGAAAAAAATTTCAATGTCGCAAACAAGGTAAAGCAGTTGAAGGACATTACAATGTATATTCAACCGACGCATTAGGCCGTCTGTACACTGTTCACAAAAATAATGCAGAATGCTTTTACTTGCGATTACTGTTAATCAACATACGTGGACCGACATCCTTATAAGAATTGAGAACAGTGAACGGCCGAATATGTGTCGTGTATGTTATCGTGAAGCTTGCCTCGAATTAAATCTTCTAGAAAACGATGCACATTGAGACACTTCACTCACTGATTCATCGAATACTGCTCACCCACAACAAATACGTGCGTTATTTGCAGTAATATTAACAATTTGCTTACCATCCAATCCAAAAGATCTTTGGGGAAAATACAAAGGCTACACGAGAAAATATTTTACATAGTTTGCGTGCAACAATTCAAAACACACACGTTCAATTCACACCAAACGTATATAATGAGGCATTGCTATTGATTGAGGACATATGTTTAGTAATCGCTACCAAATCAGTGGTACAATTGAGAATGGCTGCGCTGAATCGATATGAAAACGACTGACGTGATTGTGATTTCCAACGAGAAGCACACTTTGATGTGGATGAATTGGGTAAATTTGTTCAAACGAATCTTCCTAAATTGGTTCCAGATCAACGTATAGTGTATGACACAATTATGGATGCAATTACAACTCAAAGTGGTGGATTTTATTTCCTAGACGCACCCGGAGGCACAGGTAAAACCTTCCTCATTTCACTCATTTTGGCAGCCACACGATCACGAAAAAACATTGCACTAGCAATCGCATCATTTAGAATTGCAGCAACTCTTTTGGATGGTAGCCGAATAGCGCATTCAGCACCGAAATTGCCATTGAATATGCAAACAATTGAGACACCAACATGCAATATCAACAAAAATTCTAAAACGGGCAAACTATTCACATCATGTAAAATCATTGTATGGGACGAATGTACTATGGCACACAAAAAATCATTGCAAACACTTCATCGTACACTAAAAGATTTAAGAGGAAATGAACAACTTTTCGGTGGCGCACTCATTTTATTGTCTGGTGATTTTCGACAAACTCTACCTGTTATGTCACGTTCAACACTAGCCGATAAACTTAATGCATGTCTCAAATCATCCGTTTTATGGCGATACGTACATACATTCACTTTGAAGACCAATATGCGTGTACAACTACAACATGATTCATCCGCTGAACGTTTCGCAAAGCAATTGTTGGATAAAGGAAATGAGAAAATGGCAATAGAGGAATCCACACATTGTATCACATTGCCAGCGAATTTCTGTAAAATAACCGCAACCATAGATGAATTGATTCACAAAGTTTTTTCCAAATATTGCAACAATCATAAAAGTCATCAATAGCTCAGTGCACGTGCTATATTAGCAGCCAAAAACAAGCATGTCAATGCAATCAATTTCAGCATATTAAATGAAATACCAGGAGAAGCGACAATGTATAAATCCATCGGTACTATAACGAATCAAGAGGAAGCTGTCAATTATCCAACACAATTCTTGAATTCACTTGATTTGCCAGCATGCCGTTGCATGTTTAAACAATGAAAATTGACGAATCTATCATTCTTCGAAACCTAAATCCACCACGACTTTGTAATGGTACCAGGCTTTCAGGGAGAAAAAAGATGAACAATATTATTGAAGCTACAATTTTAAATGGAAAATTCAAAGGAGAAGACGCACTGTTGCCACGCATCCCATGATGATGACAGATATGCCATTTGAATTTAAACGTCTGCAGTTTCCAGTGCGAGTCGCCTTTGCAATGACCATCAATAAAACACAAGGACAGTCTTTACAAGTGTGTGGACTAAATTTAGAAAATCCTTGCTTCTCACATGGACAACTGTATGTGGCCTGCTCACATGTTGAAAAACCTTCTGATTTATTTGTGTACGCACCAGATAGAAAAACAAAAAACATTGTGTATCCAAAAGCACTCCAATTAATAAAAACACATACGGCTGTCACTGTCAAATTTAGGTAAGAAAAACATAACCTAAGCTTATCGCTTCTAATTGGCTCCGGCCTCACCTCAAGTCCGACTTATCCAATCGGAAGGCGAGATCCCGACGTGGCGCTTCCATAAAGTCGCGGTTTCTTTTTTTGTGGCGTTGCAACGCACACCGGGAACACGCTAGTATTATATATTTAAAAAGAAAGTATTTGATGATTATTGTTTGATTTGTTGTTTTCTCTTTTGTTTTCAAAAATTCTTTTTTTGAAATGATTACTTCACTTTTCAATCAAATTGAATACGAAAAACACTAGCAACAAATTTTTCGAGAATTCTTATAGCATTGCCTAGATAAACGATGATTTAGTTTATATATTACATATTATGCTTTAAATGAAGTAAGCTATTCGATTTATGATATCTGTGTTTTGACCATACATTCTTTTGGTTGGAAAATCTCTTGAAAAAAAAAACATTTAAGATATTTTCATTAGGAGAAATTAAAATAAAATATCATTATTGGACACGCAACGCACTTCGTTTTCGGAGCTTTGATCGTTATCGGCCAATGATAACGTTAAAATATAATGTTTTTCTATTAATTGTGGGTACAATAGGATGTCCACATAAATAGCTAAGCATTTTGGATAGCAAACACGTGGAGTTTTAGAAAATACCTTATCCGAACCACTACTATCGAAATCGTTACTGACCTAATCCCAAAGCTAAGTCTGTGATAAGCTTGAACGAATGCCGTAAATTAATTGCTTTATTTAAGTAGAAAAAATATTGTCATGGTTATATATATAAAAAAACCATTATTTCACCGATCTTTATGGTTCGAAATAATTTTCTTATTTTTTTTAGTTTAACACATCGAATGATAAAAATTTTTATAAAGTTCACTTTGAAAAATAAATTTGAATTTATTAAATATTTTGAAAATGAATGAATCTTTATTATAAAATTTTTAAATCGTCATTATATTTTGAATTAGCTAGTTATTATTGAAGTATGAGACAAAGTTTTTCAACCTTTTCAAATTTTTATAAAATACACTTTTATAAATTCGTTATTAAACATAATTATTAATTGGTGCCAAAAAAACATATATTTCTGTATCGTAAAAAAATCTTTGTACCGACGTTGTAAAAAAAATATTATTTGTCAATCATATCATTGGATTACAATTTAACGTGTTATCTCTTTATATTCTATTAAATTCGACGTTATAAAAATGCTGCATAGCACGAATTTTATTTGATAATCTTTATATATGAAATAATGAATTGTGGAATGCAAAATTCCAGCTTTATTACTGATTATTTAGCTTCTGAAAGCTCCGAGTATTATAATGTTGGGCTTGCGTTTAGTTATCAGAATTCGGGTGGGAGATGTAAGCTTTGAGGACAGTTAATTACATTCAAATCCTTTATCGCAATTGTTCTTCGCATACACTTTAATACTTGAAATTTGCAAGTTCACGACAAACAGCCGAGAACTTAGATTATTTTAATTTATTGTTGGTATTATTCACTTTACAACTTTACCATTTTGTTTTGAGCCGTAAAATATTTTGCTTTTAAAATTGAGTAAAAAAATGAAATCGTAAAACTAATCGCTTCAGCCTTTCCAATTACCTAAGTTGCAGGATTTTAAAATTTATTCTCAAAGTTCGTTGAGCTTTGAATTGTTTTTCAAAAACATATTTTATGTTTCTTGTATTTTTTGGATCCCTACGAAATTTTATTCATTTGTTTTTTGTGTTTATAATCATTCTTACGAGAGCTTTAAAAAATCAAAACAGGCAACATTAACAAATTTTTCGGAATTAAATACATTACTTTTTTTAACCTTCTATATTTCAGTGATGTATTTTTTGGTGAAATTTTCAGTGCTAAACTTTCTCAAATAGATATTGATCTGATATGTATAATATAAAAAATTACATAAAATATTTGAATAAAAAGCAATCAATGATATTGGCTAATAGATATTTTGAAGAAATGTATGGTTTTTTACATGTATTCCTAAATGTTGGTCTATCAAAATGAAGTTATTTTAGAGAGACAATTCTGTAAAAATAGTCAAAAAACTACAATTGTAATTCTCTGTTATAAGTACTCTGTAACAATTAATAATTACCATACTTCAGCAATTAGTTTTTGGGAAAAGTTAAAGTAGAAATATGACAAAAGAAAAACTATTTTTGAACAAGGATTATTCATATTACTTTCCCACGTTTTCGAGATCGGGTGGAGAATGAATGAAGGAAAAATCATGAATATCCTATGATTTTTAAAATAAATTGAAAAATCAATGTTTGAAAGACTCCGAATCGGGAGTCAAATCCGTAAGTTCCCAACAGAAAATAAATTTATCGAATCTTCCTTTCAGGTGCTACTAATTCGAGGAGCACAATGAGGCTTTTTTTAAATATTGTTAAATTAATGTTATATAAGTTACAATCATTCACTCGGAGTGTGGGTTAGGTGGTAGAATTTAATTATTAAATGCAAACACAGAACTTCTTATACAAACTGCGTCATTTTGGCTGTTTCCGTGCAATCAAATTAGCTGAGAAATAATAATTGAAAACACCTTCAATGAAAATGCTTAACGCCGAGCAGCAAAACAAACAAATTGTTGTATTTAATACCTACTAAGAAAGTTTAAGCACTCGCGGCAATCTGTAATTAAGTTGGATGATCCTAAAGGAATTCTCTTTTGTCTACTTTGTCGAATTTACTGCGGAGACATTTTCATCAAGAGTTGTCATTAAAAAATGTATTGAAGAAACATTATTTCAGTTTCCATGTCAACAGTGTTCTTAAAACTGGAAATAAATTATTGCAAACTAGAAGTCCACATAAACATTTCATACTTTCTTTGTATAATTGTAATGGTGCAGGAAAATTAATAAAAAAACTTTTCTGCATTAGTATTTTAGCTATACATACCCAAGAGAAAATACAATCATCAAAAAAAGTTTTTTTAAGCAATTTATGTTATACAACATTTTATCAATGCATACAACAATAGTGATTATGATAACCGAACAATATGTTTTTGAAATACAAATATTGATATCAAATACATTCACTGATATGACAATCCATTCTGGTATTTGTCTTTCGCTAGATTACACTGAATGTCAGCTGAAAGTTTGACAGAAATATTTGAGCAACATAATTTTTTATTTCATGGAGTTAAACAGAAAATCAAAATTTTAGAAAAAGGTTTGTAATCTTAATCTTAGTAAAATCTTTGATTGGGTAGATTTAAAAATACGTATAATGCTTCACAACCCATCAGCAAAATGTCAACTCCACAAAACGAAATAAAAATACCTTTTTTCTTCAATTTTCGTGTGATCACATGTCACATAGTTTTTACCCCCGTAACGTAAAATATGTATAAGACAACAGCTTTTGATAAAGCATTTATTTTCTGTAGACAAAGACATGCTATACTGGACATTGGTTGTTGACATTTATTTATATTTTATAGATATCTTAACATCCGCAGTAAATTTTGGTCCCTGAAAAAACATTTGGTATTTACAAAGATATCATCAAAATACGATTATTATTACAATCAGTCTTGTTTGACATATAATATTAAAGTATTTTTTTTTTTTTAATTTTAGCTGAATTCAGCAATTTGTAATACCAATCGAGCTTTTCTCATCTATATTTAAGTAGAAGTTTGTTATTTTTATAGAAGCTTTATAAATTTTTATTTTAATAACTACTAGGCAATACAAGTATTTTAAACATTTAGACAATATGGTAAAATGAAAAGCTGAATTTACAATCACTTTAATTATTTTTTTTAGCTCCTTGTCACAGTAACATTTTCCTATATTTCCGGACCTATATTGTGGAATGACTCTAAACCAATTAATTTTCTTAGAAAAAACAGTTTTGCAAAATGCAACTTGTTTCTAAAAAATACTTTATTGAAATTATACCGAGAACTTTAAATAAGTCCCTACTCATGTTTTAATTTGTTTTTTTACTTTAAAAATGTTTTTATCATTCATTAATTATATATTTCTATAATATGATCTTTTTGTCATTTTATTAGTTACGCAGTAAATTTATCCCGCAAGGCTATTTTCAGGACAGGTTATCCATATTTCGGCTCATAAATCAAGATTTGGAAATCAATACGCTATAGTCGGACTTTCTCTGATTGGATCAACAGACAAACACATCTTGATTTTCTCCAAACATTGTACTGTTGCATAAAATACTTTTACCCGACGATTTTTTAAATTTTCAAACATTTTTGAATATAGCAACGTAAGGTTTACATTAATGAACTTTAAATAGTGGTTTGAAGCTTTTAAGCTTGCAGTGTCCATTTTATACAAACCATTGCAAACGAAAAGCACTCGTTGTATAGTTTGCTTTTAAGAGGAAACAGTTTTATTTTTGCAAACTTTTAGCACCATAGTTTTTCTTTGTTTGGTTTTTTTATACATATAAAATATTAGATAAAAAGTAAGACAGTCAATTAAAAGCTACTAATAATAAAACAAAATACCGATTTATTTTTCATGATGAGATGGACGACAAAGAAAAAATTCTAGTTATTAATCCTGTCATGTTTTAAAAAAATCAGATTTTTTAATATTCTTTTCAGTTTTCACATTCTTTCTATCTCATGTATTATTGATCTGAATATTTTAATTATATCACTTTAATGATTTAACTCTCACTTCTTAATGGAAAGACATGATATTTTAAATAATTGAAACATATTTTATGATCAGCAATTGATTCCTGACCTGATCACAAAATTTTTTTTTTCGTTGATTCATTTTACGAGCATTGCTTGTAAACAAACAGCAAGGATTTCTTTACAAAACGCCCTACCAATATGAACAATTTACTAAGTTAGTCATTTTTGATCCTATTTAAAAACCAAAAATACATGCAAAACCTAACCTTTAAAATTCTTAAATAACTCATATGTACTTTTTCAGGTCGTAAAAATGATGATCGTCGTCGTCGTAATCTTTGGAGTCTGTTGGCTTCCTTTCCACATCTACTTCATTGTCACATCTTACTACCCAATGATTAACAATTTCGAATACATTCAGGAGATATATTTGGCTATCTATTGGCTGGCAATGAGCAATTCCATGTACAACCCTATCATATATTTCTGGATGAACTCAAGGTATGTTTGGATGATTATTAAATATAATTTTTTTTTTTGTTTTGTCGTATTTTTTTTTAAATTATTAACCGTATTTTAGTAACTCCTCAATAAAAAAAGAAAAACGAAAATAAAACGGATTGCATGCATATTTGTCTTTTTGTGTTAGCCATCAATGCTTGCTGAGAGAAATTAAAATATTTTTTTTTAGAAATTTAATTGATCATTTTTAACAGAAGATCAATTTATTATTTTCTGTTTGACAAAATTGTAGAATAACTGTTTCTAAATATTGTTTCATGCTTCTTAAATCAGTATTCAAATATGGTTTTTTTTATAAATAAATGTATCTATGCAATTAAATATATTCATTTATTTCTTGTGATCACAGATTCAAATTATTTTGTTTAGGTTTTTCGTATGAAAATTAAATTAATATCACTCAATAAAACACAATATCGTACAAAATTTATATGATTTTTCTTTTCAAGTGACAAAAGCGCCATGAATTAATTATTTATATTAAAATATTTTTCCTTATAACGTAAAGTTAATGAGAAGGTAAAATTTACTTTAAAAGTAGTATGAGCTATGAAATTATTCACACGTTCGTTTAATAATGGTTTGACCTCAATTTAAGATAGTGTTAACCATCAATTAATATTTTTAGACACACGTATTTATGAAACATTTGAAATTTATCAATCAATCGAACCGAAAGTTTACAATCACAGTAAAAAATTATAAAGAAATTTCTTGGTGTAGTGTTTTATAATTACCATGAAATAAGCTTAATAAAATATTCGCGACGGTATTATTGTTTCAGCTTATAAAATTATATTCTTACCAAATAAATAGAGCCTTCATAATTTTCTCGCTCTGCTTTTCTTGGTTCTGCGTGCGTGAGGTGACGTCACGCGTCGCACGCAGTAAACCCGTCACAAATGCTACAATTTTCCGTCACATTTACCCTCTTGACAGGAAAGTATATACCTAACACAGAGGTTTTGCTTGAAAATAATGCTAAGGAATTTTGCAAAGAAAATGAAACATATATTTTTTTAATAAACAAATTAAAGTTCTAAGGACTTTTTTCAGTGTAATCTTTTTGTGGTAGAACGTTTCGCGAGCTTATTTCTATTATAGTTTCAATGATGTAATTTGTATGCATAATTAATCATCGCTTTAAACGTATATATCCAAGATCAATCAAAATACTTTTTAATTCGTTCGAAAAGATTTATATCTTACATATAGTCAATTTATCCGATCTATTGAATATGTTAACACAATCAACTATCTTATAATACTTATCTTACACTTACTTAATACTAATTATGGATCTCCAGTACCTTATTATATTCAATGAATATGTTGAAAGAAGAACACACTTAAGTTTTAAGTAAAATTATATTTTATTAACTCTTAATCATTTTTTCCACCGCTAGATTTATTTCTATTATAATTGGTATGACTTAGGTTAAGCTACAATAAAAAAAACACTCCTAATCCTTGCACAAATCCAGTGATGATCTTCTTAAATAACTGTATATTTCTTTCTGAAAAAAAAAGATTTTTTCTATGTAACACGAAGAGGTGTACTTTATTACAACCCTAATTATGAAAAATTGGTTCATTAAATTCACCACCCACAATCTTCCTCAGTTGTATTTTGAAATATTTTATCATAATAATCCTTATATTAAAAAATACACGATATAATGAAGTGGTTGCGCCTTTAAAGTTTTTTGAGTTTGTGATAGTATTCATACAAACATAAAATCCAAGTGAATTTTTTTGCGCAGAATGATTTCATGAGAACTTTTATTTTACTACTCATTCTATTGTATTTCAACGTTCAAATGAAAAATGTACGAATAAAATATTGATTAGCTATATTTTCCCCAGTGGAATTCAAAAGTAAGTAGATTATGATGAAATTCATTACTTTTCGATCTACGAATATTGCGAATAAAAAAATCTAATTTGTGGTAGGTAGATGTAATGGTTTTAATCAATTACTCAAAAGAGACTTTATTTAAGTAATTGTTTTTTTTTTATCTAAAACTCAACCATTATTTCAATATATAATGTTTGAAGTCTTTGTTTTGTGTTCTCAAAGTTCAATCAATAATCATTCTTCTTTTTTCTTACCGCATTAGGTGTGCAAATATTTTTTCCTTTACAGGAATTTTTCGTGCATGTTTTCTCCAATAATATAAGCTAATATTTACCAATCTCTAGGCATCAAATGATTCGCATTTGGCTCGATATCCCTCAGGGTTACACATTCATACACATTGTATGTAACTATGCAATTAGTCTCGGATCACAATCGTGGACAATGGCGGTACAGAATGAATTTCAGAATTAAAAAGCCACCGCACTGAACCCGTAGGGGTTGTCAAGCTCAAAAGAATTTTCGCCACCGAATTTTCGCATTCTCCTTTTATTTTAATATCGTTAATAAGAGATTCAATTGTTATATTTGGGTATACACAGAACACACAGATAGATCCAAAATAATACAAAGAGAAATTTAATAAAAACTTCTCCTTGTATATAACATTTTTTTTTAACATAAATCACGTTATCATATATTTAAAATTTTCGTTGATATAATGTGAAATATATCTTAATTTAAAATCTTTTTTTTTTGATCAACTTCTATGTGTAAAAAAATCAGTCAAATTATAATTAACAGGCTTCGCTTAACATAGATTTGAACACTTTATTCGTTACGGGCAAAAACCGCTCTCACTTTCCAACGAATGACAAACTTGAATTCTTTACTGGTATACAGTAGCTTGTATACTAAACTTCTCTAAAATAATTTTTATTCTTTATAAATGGAATTAATTTAAGATTATAAGCTTATCGTTTTTGCAGTGTCAAAAATAATTACAATCAAATAAGATGCTCAACTATATATTAATAAAATATAAATTGAAAAATGACAGCAAAGTCAGCCGAGTTCATTTAGACATTTAGAGCCATTAAACATTGCTAAAGCTCTTTCCAGTGGCATTTGCAATTGAAAGTCATTTTTTTACTTTGATAATTCAAAAAAATCATTTCCAAAAAGTTTAAAGAATGGCTTTTAGTGGCAAGAATGAATTATTATGTAAGCGGAAATAAATATTTAACCGGGATAAGCTTCTCTTTGGGCATTAAAACTATCAACCGCAAGCTGTTCTACGAGAAAGTTGGTTGCATGTTATAAAGCCATGGGGTGTGTCCATACACTTTGTATAATAACAAATGAGGCTCATAAAAAAAATCTAACCATTCTTTACCATTCGGAAAAATTTCAAGCTCTGGCGACACAAACAATCGATACATTCTTAAATTTTTTAGCTCATTATTATGGATCGTACATTAATATCAATGTTTCACCCGAAATGCCGAGCTTGAGCAGTAGATAAAACATAATATTCACAATCATTTGTAGCAGGTAATATTAATGAGCCTTTAAATTATACCCCAAGGCCTTGGACCGATGAAACTCACGAAAGAATTTTTCATTCATTAAAAAGTGAAAGTAAAGCACGTATGACCATTTGAAAACTATACATTATTGCTTTCAATCGTGCTGTATCTTCCCTGTTATATAATCATACATACAATAGAGTTACAATAATTTAATATGACAACGTTCAAATCAAAACCTTTAAAAAATACAAATTAATATGTTTTTATAATGTCATGTCATTTACATATATATAAAAAAAGCTGAAATCAGTTGTAATACTCGCGATGAGCGAACCCTGTCCTGATCAAAAAATATATTGTGGAAATAAGTACTAAAAATGTGTTTTTATTATTTTAAATAGCATGCCTTTCCATCAAGAAGTGACAGTTAACACCTTAAAAGCGATATAAAAAAGCATTGGAATCAAGATTGAGCCTTGAGGAACACCATTATACTAGCAAAATGATTGTGATTCAAAGAGTCCACTTATGATTCATGTTGCTCTCTTACGTAAAAAGTCTAACAAGCTCATCAGACAATTATATATTGTTATGTTTTTGTCGAAAAAATTTAATTCTAAAAAACAGTCCATATGTTACAAGAATTGTAAATAGATAACTTACTTTTTTAGTATAAGATTAAAAATATTTGAGAAATTCTATAACAAAAAAGTATGATTCGTTATATCGTTTGTTTAATTTATTTAGCGTATTTAATTACATATTATTATCATCTATAAAACTTTTAGTATATTTATATTCATGAAAAAATTTAAAATGTATCTTTATTAAATTTAATGAGACCAATCTCCATCTTTTCCGCATCGAAATTCCTAATAATTTAAATTATTCAATAGCATACTGAACATGCCCTCTCTTTTACTTGATTATAATTAATTGCCTTTTTTGATTCGGTCGAAAAGGGTCACTTTTACCTGGGGCACAATAATTGATTGGATGGACAAATTAGGGGTTGTAAAAAAAAAGTCAAGTGTCAGAGGTTTTAGCTAGGTTTATGTGCACATGTAATACAGTAGCCTCTTCACTGAAGTGATTCTTTTATATTGAGACTATGCGAAATCGTTTGTAACTAAACACGTAAAGTATAGTATAAAACGACAATATCTAATCAATTTCTTTTCGAAATCATCATTTTACATTTTTTATATATTACATAAATAATTAAGCAGCATTATTAACAATTGATGTATATTTTTAAATAATTCATTAATAGTAAAATATAATTTGTACACACAAAACATTTCAAAAAAAATGTGACACTCAAAGATATAAAAAATTTCCAGTCCATATATTTTTTATATAGACTATCAGTAAGCCAATATTGCATGGTAGCTTTATTCAGAATCCGATATTTAATATAATACTCGTACTGACAATTTGGCAGCTTATTTAAATTCAGTTCTCGTTAAAACCAGTTCTAGCATTGTTATGTTTCAGTTATAATACGTTAGAAGAGCACTCGAGTAAAAAAATAATTTATTAAACTCCAATATAAAACAAAGCAGGACACAAATAAAAGCAATTTATAATCACGTTAGTTTAAAATCAAACTTTCGTATTTATCTCTTTTATGTCATCTTCAAATATTACATGGAAAAAAACATATCATTATCGAGCCACTTATGTTGAATCATAACCTCAACGAATCAATAAACAATCGTCTAAAAAAATTACTTCTTCATTGTTAGCTTACTGCCTATAACCCATAAATATTAAAACGGGTAGAAAAGTCGTATTTACAAATAAATATGTGTATTGTTCCGAACTGTTCAAGGTTTTCTATGTTATAACCAATTTAGAGTATACCTAAGGCTTCATATAATAGTTGAACGTTTCTGCAGAATATATTGGAATTCATACTTAATAATCCAGGCCATCATACTTGCCGTAAAACACTTTTGAAACCAGGTAATTCACAAAGGGTGAATAATTGTTTTCCACTCTGTGTGAGTGTTTATATAAAAAAAATATTTTCAGTAAATCGATGAGAAAATTAGATAAAAAATGATAAACGAATTTCAATTATTCAAGAACAACAAATTGCCACTTAACCAATACTTATTAGCTATGCTTTGAGATTACGTCTCACCAATAATCATTTACATCAATTTTGTATCGTCATCTTTTATCGTATTACTACCGTCAAATTATCCAGTCACATCCCCTTATGTAATAAATTTGATTTTCATTTTAAATATTGATTTTAATAAAGTTTACTTTCAATGCTAATTAAATTTGTCAAACTAATAAACATATTTTGATAAAATATAAACTTTTCACTTTTTTACCAAAATAATTGTGCACAAAATAACCCCATAAAACGTTTTCCATTTATTTTCTGATTTTATCTTCTTTTCCAAATTTAAAATTCACATAAACTTAATTTTTAAAATGCATGTTGGCAGTTTGAGATTGAATGGTAAAATTTAATACTATTATAGTTTTGTTGGAAAGTATCCAACTCGTTTGTCACAGATATTCACTGTCAAGTAAATTACAGTTTTAAAAGTGATTGAAACAATTTCATAGAGTAATAATCATAAATTTGAAACAATCATTTTAAATTATATATTCTCACATTGTTATTCGTATAGCCTTATTCTTTGTAATCCAAGCAGATCCAGTATATAATTAGTCAACTCTCATTACTCAAAAGATATCATGGGTTAATTTTTTAATAAATCTTATGATTTTTTAAGAACATTTATATACTTTTATGAAAAAGGGGCATCCGTCAAAAATTATCACCAAGTCTTTTAATGGAATGGCTTATTTGTATTTAAAGAGTTCACATTTCTTCACATAACCGGTCCTTCAACGGATTTTATCAGAAAAAAAGCTAAAATCACTCCGTTGATTCATATATCCCTACCCTTGCCAAAAAGTAGAAAATAGTGTAGTCTGACTAACAACAAGATGCATAAAAAATAAATCATACAAAAAAAATATATCTTTGAATGAGCTAACATATATATTATTTTAAAAAGCGTTATGCTATAAAATTGACAATACACAAGAAAAATGAATTATTTCGTAATTACAATAAAAAAGTACGAATAGCAACGGATAGCCCGTCAAAAGAGTTTTTCTAGTATTGTTACATCATACATACATACATACATCACTAGAAACATTCGTGCAGCGTACAGATTATAAATTGAGAGCTTTTAATTACAAACTTGCATAAAAATATATAAATAGGCACTATGTACTCATCCAATATTATTCAGACGTAAAATACAAACATTTGTACACAGTAAAATGTCATATCACCAAGTGTGTTGAAACTTTTATTATTTTTTTTAAGTTTTGTAATGGGTTATTTTTTTAATTTATTCTATCTCGCGGTCACCTCTGTTTGAAATTTCACAACTAGAGGCCGACACGTAATTACGTGAGTGGAAATATTCAGTCCTGTTTATAGATTCCCATTTGCATGGAATTGTGAACACTGAGAATCGGAATGAAATAGATGCGGCAATAAATTAATGACCATGAAATATCTGCAAATGACTATTATTTGATAGAGACATACATAGCCGTATTTCACTATTTTCCGAATAATTTTCATGTCTTTTAAATCAACTTTATATTTATCATTCGATCACTGGGCCTAAGTTATAACGCTTTAACGATCCTATTCCATTTATCTTTTAATCAATTTCCAATCATCTTCTCAAACAGCAGACTGTAATGTAAAGATATCTTAACTATATTAGATATCTATTCAGCTTCCTTTAATCTCTTCGACTTCTTATTTTATTTTAATATTCATTGGCGAAACAAGAATGAGTGATAATTTTGTGCTGCAGTCTCTTTGAATAAATTTTAGGGCAATTAATAGTATGGGTTGCTTTGATAGATCGGCACAAGCTTATAAGTTATGTTTTATTGAAATGCTTTTGCAATGTTTAACATCTAAATGTTTTTTTTAGCATACATATTTTATCAAAAAAATTTCGACTACACTCAGAAAACTAACAACTTTTTTTCAAACAGTGGTCAACCTCCCATCTTTTTCTGCAAATTTTTTAAGCTTACAAGTTTTATTAAATACTAAATCAATTTTTCTAGTCTTGTTGTTGACTTTTTGTAATCGACTCTTTGTAAAATTCATATTTATTCATAGGCTATATTAATATTTCAACCTCTTCCGAAATACATTTAAAATATGTCTATAGATCAACAATCATTCTCTGACGCTTAGAAGAATGGAAAAAATTTATAGTATTTTTAATATTTCCAACACTTTTGTCATATCAATATACATGAAAAGATGAATTTGTATTATTAATTAGTAAAGGCACTCAACGTTTTTCAAAAGACATATGTCTGTTGAAATATGTGAAAATATTACTCAAAACATAAAGTAAATGTGTTTCTTTTGTAAACTTTCCAAATTTATGATTTTCATACACGTGTATTAATCGCCACATAAAATCTACTGAACAATATGAATTTTTGAAATTACTGTCTAAAGACGTGAGTAGCGCACAGCAAACTATGGCACGCGTACCTATTAGCAATATAGGAAATTTTGTAAAGATACAAACTACGGGGCCGTAATAAATTATTTCGTTCAATATAGAAATGTGGTTGAAAATTCAATATAAATTCGATACTAAGAAGCCATTTTCGTAAATGGAATGCATTTCATGGTACACTATTTCTTACATATTGCTGAAATAGAATGTTCAGTAATTAATTTTAACCTCTCAGCTATATTATATTGCTTTGTGAGTCGTCTCACAATTATGATTCTTTTAAAGTTGACACCAGTTTCATGATATATTCTTTTTATCGCCGTCTTGTTCAATTCACATCACATTCTTGGCGAATTGAAGAAGGGTTGGCCCTACCGTTGATGTTTTACTTATTTTGTATAATAACAAAATAAAATATTTTAATGTCCGTACTCATAAGGCAACAAAAAATGGATCACAACTTAATTCATACTTTTTTAACGATGCCCACTCCCAATGTGGAGTTAATGGCATTCTTTTTTTCTACGTAATTTGCTTGAAACTAAGTTGTTCACCATTTTTCTTTCTATTAAAGTATTAATAGGGCTAGGGCAAGACTAAGTGCTCTATTTGAAAATCGGGGTGATGAGAGAGAATTTGCAAATATCAAAAAGATTTTTTTTCATTTTATAGATCGAATTTGTATTCACATGTTAAAACTCTATTAACATATAACACGGTGAAAAAATTGCAATAAATTTTCGTTCTACAAAATTTATAAGTTTTATAGTACTAGTTCTGATGAGGGCGTAAGCCGAAATAGCTATTAACAATATATCTTATAAATTTGGTCGAACTGAAAAACTTTGCAATTTTTTCACCTTGTTATTTATTTCTTTCCTTTCTTACCGGAATTCGAAACCAAATGCTTTATCATTAAAACTAAGGAAGTTCAAAATTTTACCACGAACCGACATTTATTATAGCTTAAATTTAATTATATTCTAAGAAAAATCGCAGTGATATTTCCGGGAGTATTAATTTACTTGCAAAATGGCACATATTATTTTTCTTAGCTTATATCCTGCTGTGATTTTTTGTGTTTAATAACTGGATTATCTATCCCTGCTGTAAAGTAAGCAAGCTGTAATATTCTTTTGTGATGCGAACATTGCAAAAACTGCGGTATTTTTCTTCCCTGAAATTAATACTGTGCTAAATTCATAAGGCCAGTTGTATATATTATTATAATACATTCAGTTTTGTTATGTACACGTTAAAAATTACAACTAAGCGTAAAATTGGTAAGGTCTAATAATGTCAGGTTAACTTTATGAAGAGAAAAGGACGGAAATTAAAACGTTCATAAATTGTTTTCAGACTTAAATTTGACTACAGTTTGATGTGAAATACATAGAGCGTTGAAAATCATTACACGTTTTCAAGCTTTTATTTCAACTGACAAAATATTGTTATGTAACAAATAATAATATAAGTTAAATATTTTTTTTACATAAAGGTTACAGAAATTTTAATAAAGATTTTATTTAAATGTAAAGATGACACAAATATATGAAGTTGTTTTAGAAAAGATGACTTTTTGAAAATAATTTTAAGAGTATATAAATTCGCTCAATTTTTTTGATGCTCGCAATGTGCAAATACAGAGAAAGAGCGTACGTGTGTGATGTGCGCAGTTACAGTGACAGTTGATGAATCAACACCATTTTATAATGTAATTAAATTAAATCAATTACAGTTTCATGGTGAACTTAAAAAGATAATTGAGTTAATGTGATATAATAACTTCTACTTGCAGTGGTGTGTTAAGTAAGAATCTTTATCCAAAATAGTGAGTCATCTGTTTTACATAATATCAGAATCATCGGGCATTACCAACAGATCAAGTGATAATGACCGCGTTGAAAAAAGCTGGAATCTTCATGATATTGTAGCGGAATGTTTATAGGATTTTCTGTGAAGGCTATTGTTGCATTATTACCATAGTACATTCATGGTTTTCCGCAGTTTTCATAGTTTGTAGCACTTAAATTGTTTTGTGGCATTCGCATATCTCAACTCAAATTTCAAATTCAAATTTCATCAAGCATCCTTAGTCGCTATAGTAATTGAATCTAAGCCTTAAAAGTGACAAAATCATACATTATATATATCATACATATAAGTTTAAAAATAAAATTCTCATTCGTGTATTGTATGAGCTTTTTAGTGAAAAGCTTTATCCCTTATATCATTAAAAACAGATAGAGCAATATTAAATTTCAATTGTTTGTGGGAAAACAATATTTAATACAAAAGCGTTTGTAGAAGTTATATTGCCTCGTACAATGACCAACTTTTTGGCAATTCTTATGTAAGTCAACGAAAATTTGTTATTAAATAGTTTTTATCAATAATCGTTCATCACAGTGATACATACAAAAACTAATCATTAAATATATATAATCATTCTTTCATTACATTCTTCTCAGCAATATGACTTATAATACAATTATTCCTTTTAATGTTATCACTGTAGGTCCGTGACACAGAGGAGTAAATAAATGGCCACCGTTTTTCATTTTTGTTTTGCCCATCTATAAAAACAACTTGTTGGCAAATAAGCAGTGGGAAGCTTAAATTTTTTTTCAGCGGTAAACTCTGTCGCTTTCCCTTAAATAAATAGCACTGGTTAAATAATTTCCATGCCGCGGTGTAACAAACAGGACTGACATTTATAAATGATATTCATTTTTATCAAATCTCAAGCCGAGGTGTTTATTTAATTTCGGTCTCAAAAATTAGCTTTACCTTGCTAATTAAAATAGTTCTCAAACATTTTTACTATTGCGACTCCGAAAAATGCCAAATTAAAATAAGCAATAAATCCACTTTTCCTGGTTCGTGCACAATACCTTCCATTAATGGTTGGAAATGGAGAAGTGAGCTGTTGTAGTTAAAACAATGGATTCTTAGTTTTATTGTATTTAATTCAAAGTAATTTATTAGAAATTGAAAGGATTTTCAAATAAAGCTTATTAACTTTTCACCCAAGGCTAAATAGTTTTGATTTTCTCCTTAAGTTTATTTTAAATATCAATGAAAATGAAAACCTCTAAACAAATATTAAGAGTGTTTTAACACTAAAAGTAAACATTTTATATCGTAAAAACTCTTCCACATATTTTCTTACTCACAACCCTAGTTTTATTTCTAGGCATCTTCAGGCATTCCATTGGCAGGATACCCTGAATAGACCGTCAATATTTTTTTTGATATCGTTTGGCATTATTGTCAAATCAGTAGAAACTAAAATTAATTTAGAAATCAATTTAGCTCCTTGGGTTAGGGACGATATTTTTCGTAATTCTTCTTATATATTAATGATATAAATATCATAGTTTACTGGCTCTCAGTACTAGTGAGTAGTCGTTTTAAATGCGTGAATATGTCGATTGGTTAAACTCGGACCGTAAATGACAAAAAATATGAAAAAGTATACAGTCTTAATAATTCAAATTCAGTGTAAAAATGATTATTTTTTGAGATCGAGAAATAAAATTTTGAAAAATTCATCGATCATCCTTAGTTGATATCTTTAATCAAATAAATTTCTGTCTAACTTGTTTTTCCTAGATATTTACATCAGGTTTTTTCAATAAGATCCAAGAAATGTCGAAACGGCTGATCGCAGAGAGTCGATTGTTAGTTGATACTTCAAAACATAAAAGAGTTTAGTGTCAAAACTTTCATGTTATAACTAATTGTTGTATTGAAATTAAGCTTGATTTTCTTTGATATTTTATATAAGAATGAATAACATCAATACTACTGAATCAATTTTTGAAATATTCTTTATTGG
Organism: Himalopsyche japonica; assembly: GCA_028555115.1. NCBI lineage: Eukaryota > Metazoa > Arthropoda > Insecta > Trichoptera > Rhyacophilidae > Himalopsyche > Himalopsyche japonica. The sequence continues at coordinate 69,432 of JAHFWJ010000035.1, read as the reverse complement.
AATATCTTTATCGTTGCTCGGTAGAGAATGGGTCAAATCTAGAATATTGAATAGGCAAGTATTTTTCCAATACTTTCGATCATGAATATACATTCCAAAATTATTTTGTTCTAGTGGATCTATTTTTTTTAAATATTCTGCTAAAAAGCATACACTTGAGGAGATGTAAATCATAGACGCGTATCAATATAAATTCATTTCCACAAATTAACACTCTTATCTTCGAAAAGGTTAAAAGAATCAAAAGCATATCCAACAATATAAAGTTTTAATGTTAATGTGGGCAAGTTTTTCACGATTTTATTTGTTTTCCTCCTGTAACACCTTTATCCGTGATTTTCGAGAAACTTTTCTGGTAAACGTGAAGTGAAGTCTACATCGTAAAACCAGAAAGCTCTAAAAGGTTCGATAAACTTAAGCAAATCCTTTTTCCAACTTGTTACTGGTTCGTAAGTTTGACTTGTGAATTTAGTTAAAGCACCAATATGAATAAGAATGCTGTCGAACCTTTCTATATCTTATTTTTTGTTAAACTTGTGGTCTTCATATAGGTGGTCAAATTTTATCGGTTTTCTTATAGTTTATTCAAACAATTTAAGAATATATTTTTAGCATTGAATAATTCGCGTAAACTGAAAAAAACTCTTCGACATGAAAATTTATCGTCTCAAATAAGATCTTTAAAAAGATTGACTTTACTTTGCATTCACTTTCATTCATATTTAACGATTTTTTTATTAAAAGAGATGTTTATAAAGACGGAAAATATATTATCATTTACTATTTTAGACTAGAAAAAATAAATATCGCTTAAACCATACTCAATTGTTACACATGTTAAAATTTTGTCATTGCCGTGAATAATAATAATGGCGCAATAATATTACAATTTAATACTCTATCGTATTATTTATACATATAATTCGATTACTAATCTAGCAATTTCAATTAAATAAATTGTTGATGAGCCTGATATTTTAAACAATAAAAACACATTTTTTAGTACTTACTTACACAATATGTTTCCAAAATATATTGTGGAAATAAGTACTAAAAATGTGTATTGTTTTTTTTATTTAAAATATTAGGACCTTAAAAGTGATTCTGGTATTTTCAGACCTTTCTGACTGATTCTTATAACGCTATATTCATAAAGTCGATATCCATACGACTAATGTAAAAACGTCTTGTTGAAAATATTATGTAATCCCATCTTAAAATTATCTGCCAAGACAAACGGATATCTGCATACGTCATTTCGAGATTTCCAAGACGCCTAAGGTATAGGATTATCTAAATCCCTTTGAGCGAGTGTTTCACTGAAGATAATTTAAAAATGAAACGTCCTTTCGAGTCCCCTATGTTGTTTTATTGTAAAAACATTGAAAGTCATTATTTGATACACAGTATTGCCTCTAAAAACATTATTTCATATAGATTTTTTCAATGATTTACTTTCTCATACATTTTCATATCACATTTTTATTAGTTAACATATGCATATTTTACTATGCAAGATGCAATAAGTGTCTTCGTTTTCACTGACATAACATGCCAATCTGAACCTTGACCGCCTACATCAACCTCCTCTAGTTCACCCAGTCCTTTGATTTTTAGCACCAAGTGCTGACCATAACACCCGTAAATTTTGTGACACTTAATCTAGCGATGTCGCGGTCTTCCAATGCTCATAATTCCCTCGAAATAGTGTAATGATGTATAAATTATTAGAGCGAAAATGTTTTACATACAACATTCTAATCATTTGAACGGGACCTTTAGATTTCTAGACGACTTTCAATACCACATAAAAGTATGTAATGAAGTATTTTAATACATAAATTTCATTCAGCCTAAGTATCATTTCTAAATATTTATTAAACTTCTTCCAAAGCAATTAATAAAAAATATTTGTTTTAAAGTGTCACTTCTTTGTGCGGCAGAATATTTCATATAATAAAAACATAATTTATGAGCAAAATCTGTATTGATCATAAAATGTATTGTGGATATAGTATTAAAAATGTATGTTTTATTATTTAAAAAATATTTTGTTATATCGCACATAATAATCGTACGTTTCATGCAATAGTAATTATCATTTGTTTTGCGTTCATTTCGAATTGATGATTTTTATTCTCCATTACCCAGTTATTGTGTGATCACTTATAACATATATATGGGTTAAGCGATGGCACTATTAATAAAAGATGCTATTATATTTGGCAATCATCTAAAAAGCGAAAATAATTTTGTCACTTTATATGAATAAATATAATTTTTTATGAATTAAATTGTAAAGCCATTGTCACGCTATACTTGAAATAGGCATTCACTCTGGCTTTCGCTTCACAACACTGCTGTTAAATATGTTTTCTTTATTTTACCATTAATGCATTCGTTGCCATCTTTCTAATTCAGACCTGTTGCACTCGTTCACAAGCCGTTGAACAGGAAATTACCGCGTGACCAAGAATCCGCAGCTTTTCATTTCCGGATGAATATGACAATCACAAATTTATTATTCAACAGTTGTTATGACATGAATATGAGGAAGAAGACAATATTAAGACAATAGAATATGATTAATATTATATTTAATGATTTTCATTAAAGCTTTGGTATTACGTGGTCAAAAAACTGATGGTTGATTCTACGCTATTCAAGAGACATAAAAAAAAGGAACGAAAAATGCATGAAAGCATTAAAGAATAATATGGGGTTTTAAAAAGATTGGTAAATATAATAATAAATGAAACTAATATATGTCGGTCACCGTTATTGAATCATCTGTAGGGTGTTTCTTTGTTTCTGTAATGGACCACTTCCGTGTCATATGTGAACTTATTGATATATCCGCCTTTTTAGTTTCGATAACAATTGTTAGTTTTATTGCGAGCAGGAATCAAGCTAGGTCGTTAAAACAGGAGAGAAGATGTGTTGTGTACCTTTTCTACACAGCTATAAATAGATAAGGAAATGTTCGTTTAAGCATAGTTCTGACGTTGGATTGAGCCGAAATAGCTATCAACTATATTTAAAAAAATAATTTTGTAGAACTAAAATTCATTGCTATTTTTTTCATCGTGTTATTATGGAGTTTACCAAGTGAATCCAAATTCAATCAATTATTTGACATTGTTCTTATAGGTGTTTGACGGAACTATACAAAATTAACGATTTATCCAGGAAATCGTTTTATTAGAGAACGAAATTGATTGGGGTTCTTTTTGGCGATGGAACTCTTCTTAAATCTTAATATGATATAATATATATTATTTTAAAAGAGGTTTTGGTTTCAATTCCTAAGTTTTTTTACAGACTTTTGTAAATAGACAATTCAATTTCGAGAAATGATCCGTTTTACCTGCCAATATAAATAATACTTCTGCGTTTTTCTGTATATATATATTTGATCATTTTGGCATAATACGTAATGTAGCTCGGTGCGATTCAGTGAACCAATGCAAACCAACACAGCCTTCTGATATGTAGACACTCAATCAAATTGGTTGTAAGCCTCTTACCATTTCCAATTCTTTCATCGGAAACGCGAGGAAGACCTTTCGATAGAACAGGATTACTATGGATTTGGCTAGCGAAGGCTTTTTTCGAACGAGCTTTATTTATCTCATTGAAAAATTCGCATTCCTCAATATTCAAAGGGAGAGAAAATCGTTTAACGTTTTCGTTTATTTACGGATACTTGAGCTTTAAGCATTTAGTTCGCATCAGTTTTTTATGAAAATCCTCTTCATTATGGCAATAAATTTTGAATATAATTATATACTTATTTCAAATGATTCGATTAGAAAAAAAAATAAGTCAGTACATAATACGTTGTAAAATTATCATCAACACAAAAAGTACTAGACGAAACTTTTAACTTAAAGGTTATTAACTTTAAAGTATTTATTAAAATAAAAAGAGACGATATTCGGAAATATTTCAACTTCCAAAACATTATTATATTTTCGAAACCGGCTTAAATTAGCGGGTAAAATATTGAAAATATTAATTAATTTGTTTTAGCATTTTAAGAAATATTGTTGTTTTTAATATTATATATTTCTTAAAGTCAATCAATGTATCAGTTGAAAAAACGTCGCAAGCCAAATATTTTCACATTTTTTTTTCTTTTTCCATCTTTAATATTTTCATACAAATATGTATATCTTAACAAACAGAATTACATAGTTATTTTTTACATTGTTAAAAATAAACTTGTATTATTACAGACCTAAATATAAAATCTTGCCATAAAATTGTTTAAGCAGATAGAAATAGAAGTTTTAAGCTTTAAAAAATTAAACCAGTGATTCCCAAACTTTTTCATACCGTGATCCCCCATCGCCTCCAGAACAAAAAAAAGTTGGAAAAAGTTGTGGCCCCTAGATTGGAAAGCACTGGATTAGACCTACGCATTTTACTTCTTAAGCTAGTCAGCCGAGTTAGAATGTTTTTATTCTGCGCTGAATGAGAAATACTAAGCAATATAGATAAAAGTTCACGACATTTGAATAAATTATAATAAGTTCACGTAGAGGTGCCAGCGCGCATAGCTTTTCAATAATTCAAATTCAAACCGACAAATTAATCCAACTTTACCGCGATCCTAGTGGAAAGGCATTGCACTTAAATGAATAAAATATAAATTCATCCAGCTGTATTTCCATATTTCATAATAAAATGATCAAAGCCCCTTTTGTTCATCCCGAACAATATTATCCAACGTTGAAATATAAATATGCAACCAAGTTTTTTATGTTAAATTAGGTGATAATGAGAATTAAAATTTCTTCTGATACCAATTGAACTCTTAGACTTACAATTATTTTTTTCCTTAATTCGTCCTATATGTAAACATTGTAATGTTTTACGTACTATCAATTCGAGAACATTCATCTGTATGTCTCATAAAATACCTGATGACATCGATAAGCGAAACCAATAAATATAAAAAATATGTATAAAAATGTAATTCGAATAAAATTTTGAAATTCAACGAGCACTCACATAATTATATTCCCTAAGCAATGAGATATGTAGCTCCATAAACAAATTCAATAATATATTTATTAAATTGGCATTTACTCGGTAGAACTCCATTATAACATGGTGGTAGGGCATAAGCCGATATAGCTACCTACTGTACGTCGTAAAAAAATTGAGGAACTAAAATGCATTGTTATTTTTTCTCCGTGTTAAGTTCTATTATACATATAATGGTTAAATTTGGTTTTTTGGTATAATTATTTTTTCCTTTTAGACTATTCCTCGCTCTTAACCGCGATTATCTTGACTTTATGATTAAGGTTTTTTGAAAACACTCATTTAAAAATATCAGCTTGTTATGTCCTGAAGGTTTCATTTTAAACCTGTTTTGTCAATTTAAATGCTATTAATTAATACATAAAATGGTCAAAAGCATGAATATATCCTCATTTTATGAAAAGTGTAATTTATATTTCCACATTTGTATTGATTAGACGGCAGGTGTTGCTATAGGAAAGAAAGACAATTTATCATTGTCCTATCCGATAACGGTGATATTTATGACAGCATTATATTTCAGATTACAGAGACTATCAATTGACACCATTTTCAAACAATTAAAGTAATCTGTACTCACATAAGTTGGTTGTTTATTTGATCACAAAAAATAGGTCACTCTCTCCGGATGTTTGCAATGGGTTGTATAGAATTTCCAGTTTATTCAACGAAAATATGAAAAATTATCCGACATCAAATGGATTAACTGCTAAATCGACCGCATATCGATCAGGAAAGTTCAATTTCTATTACAATTAGCTTTGTTTTTTTTCCTTTATCTCATTACTATATTATTGAGGGCGTTATAGCAAATTTTCTTGGTTCGTTATTTTAAAACTAAAGTAAAAACTAGCGTAGAATAAACAATTGATAAAAATGCAACAGCTTAAAGCAGTACTCCTTGACCTTTTACCATCGAAGGCACACCTTGGAAGTTGTTTAAAAATAATGGCAAACCAAACGTCATAATTTCATTAAAAAATGGAAATAATTTTTAAAAAATGGCTAACATTTTTTAATATTAACTAATTAAACCTTTTCACCTCCAACTTGGTTGATATTAGTCTTTTCTATTGAACATAACAAGCTTGTTTTGATTTTTCAAACAATTACGAAAAAAACGATTTTTATTAATACTTACTAATGAAAAATATCCATTTTACAATAAAGAAATGAACTGAACTACATTTTTTCGGTAACTTCAGATAAATTTGCTAGAAACATTCAGAATAATTGTGAACAAATATTGCTAAAACTCATATGAGCTTCTATTATTGAAGACGGCAGTTGTATAGTCGATTCAATATTTTAAAGAGCAACTCGAAGTCATTGGTAAATGTACAAATTACGTACTAGTTGCGGAGCACTGGTCTTTGCCTTGATTGTACTGACCTATTTGGTGAATCTAATATCGCTAAGTGTTCTAAATCTACACATCATCACTAGATAAAATATTTGAAAATGTATCATGATTACTTCGTTATTTTTATGATAAATGAAAGACCCAACTTTTAGTTTTAGTATTTTCTAATACAAATTTAATCTGTGTTGTGCTTAAAATTTTCGTTTTTTAAATGACCTAATTTTTGGTATTTTACAGTAAACCCCCCAATAATGAGCTCCCCGCTAATGAAGCCCCCAATAACATTTGCGGCAGGTTTTCCAATAATGAGTTAAATCCCCCGAATAATGAAAAAATAAAACTCCTAATTAGGCTCTCATAAAAATAGTTCATACAAATCTGTATTTAAAATACTGTCGCGCATTGTCTCGTGTCTCTAAATTCACATGTCTTGATAATGTGCACGACTTAAATAATTTTGAATACGTATATGCTTAAGTAATATACATATTTATGATCAATTAATTAATTCAAAAATAATATGTAATTCCGCGTTTCAAATAAAAAAAATCAATTGAAAATCTTAACCCCCCAATAATGAGCCCCCCAGTAATGATCCCCCTATCTCTTCATTATTGGGGGGTTTACTGTATTAAACTTGAAATATTATACTCAAAAAGTTCATTAAAAATTACGATTTATCTTGAGTTAACTTAAAAATTCCTTGTGTCTACATAACTTTTCAACAAATATATAAATTAATACTTTTTCTTAATGTTAATATTGATTACCCCGGCATAAAAACATTGACGTTGTCCCAAGCTAAACGCCGGAAATTAACGAAAATTAATCGTGCTAACATTTTTTGATAGCACTCCTTTGTATTCATTATTTGGTTTGGTTGTCTTTGGCAGGAAAATTGTTTTAAATCACTCAGAACAATATTTTTTACGTGGTGGCATAATATTGACTTTGATCATGAATTATTGCGGTAGCTTGAAATAATATTATTTTTGGTAGTTTTTTCACACATTTTCGATGGAGGGTCATTATTTTATTTTAAATATTTTAAAATTATTGTAAACAAATGGCCGGCAGTGTAATATATGTACTTTATATTATACGTCTATAATAATAAGCTTTTAATTATTCTTATACGAAAAATATCACGAAATAATATTTTCTGTTATTGCTCTTTTTGTGAAATGTGACATAATCAATGTCGAAACGTAGTGAGTAACAGAATCATTAAATAAGAGAAAATTCATATATTTTATTCCGTATGTGGAAATATGATATTATTTAAACCAGAAGTGTTTATTCTTTAACTTTTATTATTAATATTGTGGTTTGTTTTTGTAGGTTTCGACGAGGTTTCAAGCAGTTCTTTTCGTGTTGTCCATGTGTGGAAGTAGGACCGGAAACACTAACAAGACGTGAAGTGTTAACTTCCAGATATTCTTGCTCGGGGTCACCTGATCATCATCGCATTATAAGAAATGGTAAGTGGTACTGTTAACATCAGAGTCAACAGTGCAGGGCCCTACAAAAATAAAGCTCACTTTATTACATAGTAAACTGTACTTTCAATTATCTACTAAAGCAAATGCTACCAACGTCGATATAATCTCAAAACCCACCATATTATTTGAATTTGCTATTTTCTGAATTTACTACAATTTCATGTTATTTAAGTTTTTTTTATTATTTTAAATATTCAAAGTTAATATAAACAATGCAACATATTTTGTTTTTTATGCTGAAAAATATTTTTGTTATCTGTAAAATAAATTGGGAATCAGATAAACCACAACATCACCGAGTTAAATATTCCTTCTTAACTAGAGTTTACCTCTTTTTGTTTTTTGTTGCTTATGCTCACAATCTTAAGATACGACGTAATATGTCTTCTCATTATAAAAATGTCGTCTATTGCTCAATTCACACTCTATTAGACGTTATGGATGAGCTGTATATTTCATTTATTTTCAATATAATCATTTTTTCATATACGCTTTTAAATTTGAAATAGGTAAAATAATATACATAAAAATTTACAAACGAATGGTAAACACTAAATTATCTTACTACAATTAAAAATGAAATTATGTGAAAACTCTTTCGAGGTTTTTCAAGAATGAAAGGAAAAATAACTTTGATTAATGGTTTTAAAACTGTATGTGAAAGATTTTTTATGCTACGGACTCGCGGATCTATTATATAAATGATACTTATTATACATATGAAGTTATACGAATATTATGTAAGTACATATTACAAAAATATTTTCCAGAGATATACATTTTTGTCGAAAACGGGGCGAGTTTTGGGAAATTCCCTAAAACTTCCTACCGACGACTCTAATGTTTGATGTAATTTAAGCAATGTGTATAAAAATTACTAAACTATTTTTGGACGTAAGTTCACTACGATTTCCATTTAAAAGAGATAAATAACATTGAAATTTTCTTAGATTCTTATTAACGAAGTAAGAATACAAGATGATATCTTGTGTTTACGAAGGTATTCTAAGAAATATCCGCACGTGTGAAAGTCCTAATAAGAATCTAACTTTTTACAGTACCCACGGGGAAAATTTTGCAATGGGCTCTATTCTTAATTGTTTTCTTACAAACTAGGCAATAAAACAAAATATTCTGTGAAAGAACATTTTCAGCTAGCTTATATGGGGAAAGAGTTATTATATATATACATAAAGATTTATTCTATATACGTTTTCAGCACCACTTGCACAGTGTAAAACTATCCCATAAAAGTGTTATAGCGTAATAGGATAAAACATACAGCGTTAAAAATACCGTCAAAGTTAGCCAGAAAGCCAATTCATTCTGTAATCACAAAATGTTTGTAATATCGGTAACTTTTTCAACCATAAACGTATATTTTAAATAATAAAAACACATTTTTTAGTACTTATTTCCACAATATATTTTTTGATCAGGACCGGTTTCGCTCATCGCGAGCATTATAAACTGATGCTCGCGATGAGCGAAACCGGTCCTGATCAAAAAATATATTGTGGAAATAAGTACTAAAAAATGTGTTTTTATTATTTAAAATATAATGCCTTTCCATCAAGAAGTGACAGTTAACACCTTAAAAGTGATAAACGTATATTATTGAAAGCAAACAAATAGCTTTTGTTAAAAAATGATACATTTTTAACTTTAAACTATTAATATAACTTTAATAACTAAAAATTTATACATTTCAAATAAATAACACCGTTGATTTCGTGGCGCAAGAAATATGCAAAGGTGATCAGAATCGTTGTGTTTGTTAAACATGTAATGACACTTTGACGAACGAATTTTTCATCTAAACACTATTGTAAGTTGATCTTTTTCAAAGTGATATTTATCAATTCTCGGTAGAAAGACATTATATTTAAAAAAAAAATAAAGCACATTATTTTGTAGTATATCAACAATATTATTATATTATGATCAGGGCTGGTATCGTTCATCGGAATTCAGTTGATAATGCTCATGATGAATTCAATCGATCTTCACCGGCAATATGAAAAATAATATTCTTTTTAACACTCGATGGCGTCAACAAAAACATGAAATCCACTCATATTTTTTTATATAAAGCAACTTTATACTCAAATGTAAGCTGTACATAGTTTCAACAATTTAAAATTTACGTTTAAGCTCCATCAAAGAAATCACATCTCTTATAATTCTTACATATGACTTACTGAAAAAATATATTATTATATATATTGATTAATTAATCAAATAAACTTTTCACCATTTTATACTATCGATGACGAGAAAAATTAATACTGTATCAATAACCCTTTTATACTCTAGGATGCGAGATCCACTATTATTTCAAGAGATCACTGTTCAGTTGAATAATAATATCGTTTTGCTGTGGGTAATCTATTCGTATCCTTACGAGATTGGCAATAAATTGAAAATTTACTCTCACAAATATCCAATTTAGATTCAATTCAGCGTATGTTGCAGTAGTTTTCAAATAGTGTTGAATTTGATCGAGTATTATATTTTTTCCACAATTCGTTATTTTTCTTACGCATAACAAAACACTTAAAGAAACTTATGGCTTTGTTGTTATTATGTAATATTGCAAATATCAAAACAAGATTTACGCAAGGAAATAATCCAATAGGAGTAGCAATATCGCATGATTAAATCAATACCAATAGTAAAAATTTTGTGTTAGGGTGTAAAAAAATATATTTGCTATGTGGTTACGCCAACCTTTCTGCTATGCAGGTACTTTTAATTTGAATTTTTATTGTGATTGACTTCCAGTCAAAATCGTGTAAGAGTATTTAATTATGTTTTTGAAAAAATAAGAAATATTTATTTTAAAATTCTAAGTTTTGTTCAATATGTTCAAAATAAAATCGTTTTATTGCTATCGTATTTTTTTACCATATTTATAAATTTTACTATGAAATATTCAAAAATCAAATATTATGTATTGTAATTGAGTTCAATTAAAATTTACCTCACGATGGATTCGTTGCACACCCTTGTTGTATACAATTGAAGTTTTACATAAAGTTATTGTTGTTTTTATTTAAAATTTGATTTTAAAATATGGGATCTGTCGATCTTGATGAAATCTCCGGGAAAAAAACTCTCTCAAAGTCAATACTACTGAATTCATTCAATGATTGAATCTTAATGTATCGTAATTCTGTTGCAATAAAAGATTATCGGCATTGATTATACCTATTTTTCGGAGATGCAATGCTTTAATTTTCGAAATACACAGACAGACTTTCTAACCTGCCAAATACAAAGCTTCGCTAACTAATTGATATGGATACATCAGTATTTAAATTTCTATTTTCAGGAAGTTTCGAACCTCGTGATGGAAAAAAATCGTTAAGTTTCAAACGCAAGTGAAAGAAATTTTAGCTAAAAAAAAAAAAAAATTATATCGACTTATCTTCAAAACTATAATTTGAACCAAATAATCAAATTAAAAGATCAATTTTTAGTCACTGATATTGGCAGAGAGCAACTCTTAGCTTATATAATTTCCTATATCTTATATATAAATTTATTAGATTATAAGTCAATTTTAACAAAAAGTAAGTCCTTCGACCTAGAAAGGTTAAGAGCCTTTATTATAATAATATATAAAAATTACATATAAAAGTTTTTCGGAACCCAACCCTGTATTGCGTAATAATAAATTTCATACAATACCATGAGGAAAAAACTTAAGAGCATTCATTCTTCCATGCAATGGATCCTCGGAAAGAATGAATTTGAAAGTTTTGTCCGTAAAAGTTTTGAAATATCACACTGGTGAAGTATCGGAAAGTAGCAAGTTGTAGGGTCATTAACCATATCATTATTCCATTTTTGTGCGAAAAAATAAACATACATGCTCAAATGTCAATTAAGGGAAATATATAAATCAGTGTTGCACAACCTTTAAACAGAGATTTATTTTCCGAATAAGATATAAACTCATTCCGTGCTAACGATACACCTATCGTGTCCAAACTTATATCCACTATGTGCTCAGGACCCGCCTAGCGTGTATGCCCGAAATGTAAAAAAAATATATTACGACTGTTAATATTGTTTGTTCATTTCGGATTTCATCGCCTTCGTATCTTACCGCGCGTAACACGTTTTTGCATAGTAAAGCTGAGTCTAGACGTAACGCTATGAATATTTTTTTGTGATTTTCATTCATTTTTTTTTTCAGTTTTATTTCGCTGCTGATTTTAGCATTAAGAATTTAATATTCAATATCACGAGTTAAACGACAAATTTCATTCTAATCACACCAAAAAGTCATAACAAAAAAAATTTTGAGTTGTGGCAAGTATCAGTATTGAAAAAATCCAAATGCTAAGCAAAAAATTTTTTCAAAGATGACACAAAAGGTAATATCCATACAATAAATAAACGTGTTTGAAATAGTATACACTTTGGACTATATATTCGGTAAGTATAGAGTGGATACTTCTTTCTGTGCTGAATACTAATGATCAAAATCATAACCATTGCACCACCGCCCTAAGGTTTAGATTGCAACTATGTGCCCGCGAATAAAAGAATGTCAGAAGAGGTCGGATATACTTAACAATTTTTTGTTTCACTAACGATTTCTCACATCGATAAATTTACCTCCTCTTCATTATGTTAACCTGGTAGCCTGGTATGAAGAATGAAAGAATTATTCGTATCGATGAAAACTTACACCCTTAGACTTGGGTCGTTGAGTCAGCATATATACTCTATCGTGGAATTAATAAATAAAATCGGCACGATTTCTCACTACCTCTTAACATTTATGTTACCCTAATACCCTAGGCGTTAATACTTATTTATTTTAATTTTAGTGTTGTGATTAGTGGAACGCATTTAGAAATATATGAATGTTTTAAATATATAAATAATTGCAAGCCATTGGTTTTATTTTATCGATCTATTTTAAATTCTATTTTTATTTTGTCCCAATATACTCACTTAATAATTTTAATTATTTTATACAAATTTTAATATATTTCATGAAAATGATATTATAAAAACACATACATAAAAAACTCTCTTCTATCTATTTAAGTACAATCAATCCGATGTTTACGTGATTTGTTTCTAAATTATAATTTAGAAATTTTCTATTCTAAATTTTAAATTATAATTTCACTATAGTGAAGAACTCGTAAAAGGTCCTCTCAGTCTTGTCAGTTCTGCTGCATCCGTGTGATAGAATGCCTGAAGATGCCGAGAGACGAAACCCAGGTCGTTAGTAGCAAAACACGTAGAATAACTTAAAAAATGTAATTTGAAAAGGATAGAATAAAACTTGAAAAACCAAAATGTACTTCAAAATAAATACATCTGTGTACCGACCATTACATTATGTAATTGAAGCAGATTTATCGAGATGTAATATGAGACGCAATAATACCGATTTCGAGTTATTTGTACTTAAGGAAGCTCCTTCCTTGTATTTTCTTTGAAATAATGCACATTATTTATAATTTGCAATAGATTTTTATAATTCAAATATATTGAGCATGACACTGTTACATGGGATTTTTAGATTAGCAGTGAAAGTGTTAACAATCCCAAGATATATACCAGATACATCCAGCCATTATCTACATGTCACACAATAATGCAACCAAAACTTACATACATCTTTTGAAAACAGTAACCTAAGGATATACTTATCACACCACCAGCTTATATTTACTCCACCTTATTGGACATGTATGCATGTATTAGGTCACATGCTCTTTGTATTGTCATCATCATGAAATCAAACAAACCCTTGACATTAAAATCATATTAAGATTTCCGCAACAGTTTGCGTCACCAAAATTTCCAAGCATCAGAAAAAATTTTAATTTCATGAATGAATTTTGCAAATTTTTCTACACAGGTTCCGTCAGGATTCCACTGCAAGCTCAAGGGGGAACCGTCCGTTGGGCAAGACGCACCCCTTCCTGACAACCAGGAGGCGACACTCCGGCTGCGGTCACAGTGACTCCGCCATCTCCGCCGCCAACAATTGCTGCTCCCCCCCGCAGAACGTGGCTATGACCAGCGGCACGCCAGAGACGCGTTCCAAGGGTTGTCACATTTGACAAGAAAGTCGGCGTTGTCTTGTAAAGATATCAGTATACACTTTCATTGCATCCTGACCGTTACCACTGCTACAGTACTATAAAATAATATTCGATTATTTCAGAGACATACATTTTAGTAATTGTCGCTGTCATTTGTAGTCTGAAAATTTTATAAGAATTTGACAAAACGTTTATGGATTATACGGACTGAATTAATGTTTACTCCAAAGAGCTTTCTTTACAAAGTGCAATGAATACAATTATCACAGTATATTTACAATATTATTTACAAAATCTCTCACAATGTCTATTCATTCTGTTGTCACTAATGAACCTTAGATTCACTGAATTACTTCAAAACACATTGATGAGTAGCAAGTAGTTTTACACAATTCGAAAAAGTTTTAACTCAATATAAATAATACTCATTTTATAAAAAGGATTACAATATTTATAGCATACCATATGTATAAAAAAAAACTACAATGTTTAATACCTCAAGAAAGGATTTTTTAATTTTTTATTGGTATGAAATTTTCTAATTGTGGAACTCAACAATCACAAAATATTTAAGACTTCATATTTAGCTTTGTATAAATCAGCATTGATTATTTTTAATACTATGATGCGTACTGCATTAATTTGTAAATATTAACTGTCAAAAGATAAATTAAGTAAAAGAATTTACGTTAGCATTAAGAAATAATAAGAATATTTCAATTAATTATTAAGTGAATTTGCTAAGCAAAAGATATAAATAATATTTCAATACACTTCACTTGGAAATACAATTTTGACCATACAGTGACCTCCTGTGATCAAATATGAATTGTAAAATTAACTATGTTAAGTGTAATATTCTATACAGTTGTTTATGGTTATTGCTGAATAGAGATGAAGAAAAGTTATAAAATTCTATTTAATATGTATTTTTATGAGTAATCAAATTTTTTTTAATACTTCATAAAAAGGTGCTTTAAGAGAATACTATATTCAGAAACGGCATCATCACGATGGATGTATGTGTATATTATATTAATTATCACTTCAAAGATGCTTATAAGCATTCCAAGAAAAATTGTCTTCTAATATAGGTTATAATAAATTGTTAGAGAATACATTACACTTAAAGATTCAGATCTCTACATAAATGTCTGTAGAAATTAAAATATGTAAATACATGTCTACTATGTTATAAATATGTAAATGTAAATGATTTTAGCAAATTAACTTTACATATTATCAATGTTAATTGAAAATATCGACCACAGCTATTTATGATGAGGCAGAGATGACTTGCATATCGTGTATATTCTATTACTATTATGATGCATATTGAAATAATAAAACAAATTAGCCAGCTTTTTGTAAGAAGACATTAGGGTTTCAAATATGTTCATTTGTCTAATATTTCAGTGTCGCAATTCAATAGTTCTTTACCCCCATTCAGATCTTTCAAAGTATTGTCTATTGTCTTTTGCTATAAAAATTACACACATCATTTCATCAAAGTGAATTAATGTGTAATGCAGAAACAAACTGTGCGTCCAATAATTGACATATTTTCATGCAAGGTAAATATTGATCAAGCCATTTCCAGCTTACAAATTCATTATAACTTCTGGTGTGTACACTGTAATTTCAACAGTTCTATTATAAAATATGAATTAAATACTAAAACTGGTCCATCAAGACATAGCATATATTTTTTATCTTGCTATGAGTTTTAAAATGAAATACCACATGACCAACTAAATAAATGTCTTTATTCAATAAATAATCCAATAAAACATAAAATCAAATATAACAAATGTATACATTTTTTTTCAATGAATCTAAGATCGTTCTCCAAACTAAAGACACTGTAGATGGAAAAGTTACTTTTCTTTGTTTATTTTTAAGCGTTCTCTGTAAAATTGGAGAAAGTGGGCATCATCCATTTCTCAAAAATCAGGGAAAATTTTGTACCTTTGTTATATAAATACTGAAAAAAGTCTTTCAGTACAACAGTAAATTGACTTCAAGAAATTATTTTGACATGGAAAATATTCAAATACATTCCGATTCAGATTCTTCCAGCCATAAAATATTCAAGCTGAGGATGTTGTACATTATTTTATCACACTTCTAATGACAATTTATGAAATTTGTTTCTACTAAATTGATAAAGCTTAGGTCTATGGTATGGTGTTAAGAATGGAACAACAATTTCACATTTCCCTCATAAATATTTACTTCTCGCCAGCATGTACAAGACAATGTATCGGCGTTCATTATATCAGTGTAAACTTTTCCATCTAAGTGATCTAATTCATGTTGCGCTATTCTCGATAACCATCCATCTAGTGTTACACTGAATTCCTTCCCATCTTCATTGAAACCTGAAAATAATATACAAATATTTTTTTGTAATGCATATCAATTTTTATTCATAAAATGTGTGTAAACTGATTATAAGAAATAAAAGATAGCTTTAACAAGCCTTGCGTAGATTTATTGTGAAGGATGTAGATACTATACTTAGCTCATCTATAGAAATACTATAATACTGCAGATACTATCAACAAATTTTCCTATTACAATACTATATTATACTAGCAATTCTAAAAAAGTTTTTAATTTTATATGAATAATTTAAAATTGAAGGCTTTCTTGTGCAATATATATTAAATTTCATATATTTCAACAATTTCCTTAATTTAAAGCTCAGAAAAACTTTATACTAGAAAACTATTGGGATTTTCTATTATTTTACAATAAATGTATTTTCCTAAGTTAAAATATGGGAATACATTCTTTTATGTGGTGCAAGAATGTATCATCAAATTCAAATGGGTGCCAAAAACTTAAAAGGTTAAGATACACTTGCTACACACATTGTAAAATCTAAAAACATCCATTATTTTATGGATGACAGTTTATGTACATTGTCCAAACCCCACTCGTTATGTGTTAGGCTTATGTTGCCTTACACAATGCAAAGAAAAGCAAAGGATTTACACATCATTTTCTTAGACCAATACAGAGCTGCATGGAATTGATCTTTTAATCTTGCACTATTGTGCATAAAAAAATAGAAAACGTCCATTGTGGTAGAGTTTACTGTACTTCGCACTGAATCCAAGGGGGAATCATGAATATATCATTTCTAACAGTTGTTACAAATTTATCGAATGCCTCAAAGTTGGTATTGGTTGACGTCAGGACCATATTAGTATGCATTACAGCAAACGACTGTTTGGCATTAATATCAGGAAAGTCTCACAGAGCATGATTTAAGCCATATTTACTGTATCTACAAGTAAAATTCGGGTTTTTGGCTGGCTTTCCCAGCCCAAATCGCTTACCATTGAGTGATCATGAGATGGTAAGTATAGTGCTAAAATGAAGAGCCTCCAAATAACGTCTAAGAAGAAAAGGTACAATCGGCCCTTGAGTGAATCGACGAGTAATATTTTTTTCATGAATAAGCAGGATAGGAATAAAATATATTTCATAATAAATGTTTCACTTTACATTGGGCTTATAAAGAGATGAAAAACAAATTGCATCTTTTTAACAAATAATAAAAGTGATGCAGGGTATTGATATAACTTACCAGTCATATGAATTTCCTGAAATCTTGGTACTTTGGCTGTATATCCTTTAATACTTGCACATCCTTCTCGGTGAATTACTTTTTTGGTATTTAGAACTTTCATCACAGGATTGATAAAAGTCTGTACAAAAATATATCATTGAATGAGAAGTCATTGAAAAACAAAATAGATTAAAAAATAGGTTCAAATACACTTCAGGTATCAGAATTTTTCAATTCTTATACATCAATTCAGACAAACTCTAAATTATATTGGAATATAAGCTATAGTTACTCCTAGACTGGATCATGTGGACTTTAATGAGCCGCTTGAACATAATAAAAGTAAGGATTGGCCGCCAGGAAGTTGTTTAAATTTCTTTTACAGTAAGATAAGATTAGTATGAAGGTTATTCTTTAGATTGACATTAACTTTGTAGAATCCATTACAATACGGTTAAAAAATAGCAATATATTTTTGTACACAAAATTCATAAAGTAAATAGTTAGCAAACATATATTTTTGTAGAACAAAGATACATTGCTATTTTTTCGTACACCCAGTCCTTTTTTTACGCGATACATTGGTTCCAGAAAAAGGCGCGTAAAAAAAATGATTTCACACAATTGCATTATATTTCTTTACACACCCTAAAACATAAATTCGCATAATATCCGATACACTTGTTAACATTTGGCAATTGTATGTGTATTTAAAAAAATGGAATGCTTTACAAAATTAAGTTTTAAAAATACATATTTTTTTTATTTAAAAAAATAATGAAACGTACATGCCTAGCATCATACATAAATGTCTTCTTTAAAACAAATTTGGGGAAAAAATTACGTAAAAACGAGTGAAGCGCGTAAAAAAATGTAGCGGTACCATCCAAAAAAATAGCGCATAATCGAATTCGCGTAAAAAAAGGACTGGGTGTATTCACATAACATTCATATTTTGCGTAAATTATCGTTTTCCTGATCCCCGCATGTGCATTACTTGTCATTTAATTTTCTTAATATTCGAAAAGAAAAAGTGTAGCATTTTTAAAACGAATTTCCTTCTGATTTTGATAGGTATAAAAATTATTTTTAACCATAAGTATACACTCAACTGATTACAGGCACTCAACATAGCGAAAGAGACGACTACTAACCATCATAGGAGAAACTTTCATTTGGTAATTTTCAATTTCCATATTACCAAGCGACGTCAAATTTTTTTGGGAAAACTCCATCACAAAAACTCGTTTGTTGATTCCTATTTGAGGAGCAGAAAGACCTACGCATTCATATTTCTTCATAACAGTTTTCAATTTCGCGATTAATCTTTTTGTCTCCTGAGAATTAATTACGGCTGACTCGATGGCTTCACATTTCTCGCGTAGCAAAGGGTCTCCGATTTGAACTACATGTTTATATGGAGGTTTAGCAATTTTCCTAGGCCACAATCGAGAATACCAAGTCAAAAATTTTGCCACTGACATTGCTCAATTACTTAAATAATTCGTACGTTAGAATATTTTACAAATTAAAATCCTTTACGATATTTTTTTTCATCATAAATAAGTATTCTATATTATCAACTATAATCTAACCCTACTACCACCCTGATACCCCCTCAATGTGCGTTTGACACTTCATTGAAAATATTACTCTATGGTAGATAAGACAACACTATCATATATTAAGGGATTTTATTTTATCTGTAGCGTTAGAAGAATCTGAAAAACTAGTTTCATGTCGAGTCAATAAAAATTGACTGCGTCATCTGACCGCTGTAGATACAGGCTTATTTTTTTTTTCAATTTACCAACAAAATGACGTTGACTCCCTTTTTAGTATTAAATCTAGTCTAAAAAAATAGTATATAATTTGTGATCTAGTCAAAGTTTAGCCTTAGAGTTAAGACGTTTTTGCTAGAATCAGAGCTTAAAAAAATGAATAGCTTCAATTTTTTTTAAATCTTTAAAAATATTGATTGCCAATTGTATTGTTTTAATAAAATGCCAATAATCAATATGTAGAAATTTTAATAGGTTTGTACCTATTTTTACGATATTTAAAAATAATCTTTTTCATCGGATTGGTTGGATAAATAAAGACTTTATTAGTAAGTATGTATGTAATGAATATATTGTATACATTACATAAAAACATTAAAACCTTATACTACAGACAACTCAACAAACTAGTTATCTAGCGACCAAAGACTGAAGTTTTCTAACTAAACTTTTCACATTTTTTCGCTTTGTAAAACCCCATCAGCTCTATAATTTTTTAACATATTGTTTATGCTGTTCAAACATATAGTGTCTGTGGACCATATTGACATATAATTTGTGATATTGACATCTGTTGACATCAACTGTCAGTTTGACAGCCTTGACATAACCTGTAAAAACGTAGAGCATTGTATCTTCAGAAAAAAAACACGAAACTTGATGCCTCAGAATATCACGAATTGAATATTGCCTCTAAACTTCATTAACTAGCATTATTAAACATCTTTATATATTTTTTCTGTCCATAAATAAGAAATATTAATATAAACGGTAAAACAACATAAACGTTTTTTATCCCTTGTATTCCCTAAGTTTTTAATAAACGTGGAACATTAGAATTACAATTGCGTTTATTTGGCGATGATGTTGAACCGGAATCTTCAACGTCCATGGTTATTGTACAGTGTTAGAATTAATAACGTCATAATAAAGTAAGAAAAATATTTATCTTTTATCTGTGATGGCTGAAAACACAAAAGATTTACAATCAATAATATTACATATTTCCTATTTTAAATGATACACAATAATAAGTATTGCGCTTAAGTATATGTACGAATATAATAGCACACAAGGCTGAAGAAATAATCTCTCGATTAAAACTAAGTTACATGACACCACGAAAAAGAATGATAGCATATTTATCTTAGTATGGGTACGTCTAAATACTCTCATAGATACATAAACGTGTGTGAGGCACAGTACCTATGCCACTACTAATTTATTATATTATTTAGTCCGACATATATGACAAACATTTAAATTAAACAAGCAAAACTATTTGATTTATGTAAATTAATGCCACAACATAATAATAAAAATATTCTCCAAACTGAAAGTAACTGCACTTGATTGCTTCCATTACGAGTACGAAGCTTAAAAAAATTGGTAAAATAATTTTCAAAATAAGCAGTTTTTAACAAGTTAATTTTATTTATTAAGCTTATCAAGAACTTATCTTGTAATACAATCCAATTAAATCGATGGCTTGCTCAAGACTTAAACTTTTATTATTCTATCTTATTTCCACACTATATTTTACGATTAGGACC
The DNA here is from genome assembly GCA_028555115.1 of Himalopsyche japonica. Lineage (NCBI taxonomy): Eukaryota > Metazoa > Arthropoda > Insecta > Trichoptera > Rhyacophilidae > Himalopsyche > Himalopsyche japonica. The sequence continues at coordinate 48,521 of JAHFWJ010000035.1, read as the reverse complement.
GGTTTCTCTCATCGGTCCTGATCATTAAATATATTGTGGAAACAAATACTAAAAATGCATTTTTATTATTTAAAATATCATGCTTTTCCACCAAGAAGTAACAGAAATCCACGTCAAAACTTTTGAAAAATGACTGGAAAAATAAATTCAAATGCAATGGATACGTTAATTAAAAAGGGGCTTGTTTACTTGAACCGAGATATATCATATAAAGATTTAATTATTTGTAAATAAATTACAACGTGGCTAAAAAGTGTTTGAATAGACTACTGGAAATGTTTAAAGCAAAAGTTGGTAGGTAAAATTAATTTGACATTTTCATACCATTCATTTAAAACTTGGAATATTTATCGAATGTATTTTATGTCTGCTCGACATTTATGTGTCCGTATAGAGTCTTTTCAATAATAATAAAAAATGTGGACAAGTTACAAGATGCAATTGCAAATCAAAATTTTGCAGTTGATTACAAAAATGAATAGTAAAAAATCATTTTGCGAGTTTTATTTTTCATAAACAAAATCAAGTACGTGGGAACAAAATGGTAATTAAATTATTCGTATTCAATTATATAATCCATATCTTTTAGTACTTACAAACATACATTGAAATATAATATTTTCTCAATTTCGCTGTCTATATGTTTGTATTTTGCTCTAAGTATATTTTTAGATAATTTTTGGTAATTAGATGTTGTCATGTAATAAAACCTATGAAAAATATGCAATTCTAAAATACATTTACCATTATATAAAATGAAATCAGTTAAATATAAAATTTGAAAAGCGCGCTATTACATATTTTAAAATGTATCCACATCGTTGTCATTACAGCTGCTTTATTTGTATAGTGACATTATTATAATTGACCAAAACCTTGAACTTTAATTAGTAAATGTATGATTTTACCCGAATAGTACCAAACTAGTTGATTGCCATTGTCATCGAAGCTTTTATATAATTAAAACAGCAATTATTGAGAATTTTGAAAAATATTGGGAAATAGAATTATTGCAGCATGGCACTTTTTCAAAAATAATGTATACAAAGTAAGGTCTAGTGTTAACGGGCGATAAAGGTCGCGACGAAGCAAAGGTCCGTAGTGGTGTGATAGAGTTTGGCATAGACAATATGCTAATATTTTTAATAATAAAAAACACCTTTTTATTATTTCAAATATGATGCTATTCCTTCAAGAAGTGACAGTTAATAAGCTCATCTATGATTAGTCTCAACTACCAAATAGCTTACACTAAATTGACTTGTTTTTTATGTTGCTGATATGTCGTAAAGATAATTAAAACTAAACAGAAGGTAGTTTATTTATTGCCTAATTTTTACATTAAATTAAAAATGATGGATTGGATAAAGCAAAAACATGTTGTTCCGAAATTGAGGATAATATAACAAAACCAATATAATTGTTCATATTTTTATCACAAAAACTTTTGAAAATGTAAATAGATAAAAAAAAGTGAATATACAAATATTCATGAAAGAAGTGATCTTGAAGTCAGTTAAAACAAATTTATGATATCGATTGAAGGTGTCTAATGCAATCTCAATATTGATTTTGAATTGTGCTTAGTGGTTAAGCATGGAAAAATTTGAAATATTTCTTTGTTTCTACGAGACCAATATAAAATTAATAGTATGTTATCGATGTCAAATTCAATTATGTTATCTATGGACTCACTCCGTCTCTGCGATTTCAATCGCTCGTTAGCACGGCTCTCGAGATCATAAGATTTAAAAAAGTTTTTACGTATTATGACAAGCGGTCTCAGCCGATGCCTTATCAGTTTTTACTTTTCAAATCTGGCGATAAATCGAACGCCCATACTGTGAATATATCTCGTTAGATAAATAAAATAAATAGTGTGCAACTATGGTAATGTATATAAATTATCACTCTTAAATAAATACTTCATCATTAGACAGACGTTGTATATAATTTATATGTAGCTTTTAGGCCTGCTAACGAATAATTCTAATTCATAGCTATGCAAATACGACTCGGTTGTGACGTCATTCCGATATTTATTTTGCATTTGTATGAAAATCTAGAATTCGCTTCTTGTGTTTTTTTGTGAACTAATATTTGGAATCACTGTCTCCAAGCGTGATATTTATATCGAACTTTGGAACCGGTTCGTCATTTATTCATTGTTTAGATTTCGGTCCATGATAAATCTCATTTAATACATTAAAACTATAGCATCAAATATTTTGCTAGCACGCGTCCACTTTTAGCGTCCTGTTTTTGACTAATATTGTGATTTTTCAATCCCGTCTTTTTTTATTTTATGCTAGAATTTTTTTCACACATGTATCTGCATAAACAGGCACCTTTGTTTAGTTATATTATCGTATAATTAATTTGCAATTGAACTTAAAACGGATTCCTCATCTATCTCTTTCGAAGTGAACTCATTTCAAAGATATATGAATTTGACAGTTTATTTTTTTAAACATATTTAATAAATGATGATAGGTTGTAAAAAATACTAAAACTTGAGTATCCTAAGAACACACTAAATCCAGTCTTTCACTATTAGCAGAATGATGACGTACCAGATCCAAAATTCTATCAGCTACATGACCATGAACTGTGTGAATAAGAGTGTCACTTAAAAAACCCTTAGCAGTCTTCACGTAAAATAGTTTTGTATAATTGGGTACAGCCTCCTTCAAACATACACAAGAAAACTGATATATATTATACATAACCCAATCATTACATCAAATATAACATGTATTTAATAGAGTAATTGAAAATTCGCGATCTTTTAAATTTTATTTCTAATAAAAAATTAAATCTATTGTCAATTCAATTAAGTATTTCAAACTTTTTTTTATTTTATTTTCCCAAAATGCATAATGGTGGCGACTAATCCTAGCCTAAACATGGCTGCAATGTTTATGTGGTCACATAGTAGAGTCTGATGCACTTATCATCTTCATTAATAATTGCCAATTTTATTCTTAGTATTATAACTAGGCAATATTAGAAGATGACATAAATCTTATACTTTCTACATACACAATACAAAAAAAAATATATCTACCACTTGAAGACTTAAAATATGCATAAAATTCAACTTACACATGTCATAAATATTTATACTGCACATTGAGAAATACAAAATAAATATTTTGGTGCTTCTTTCTTTAATGATGTCAATGAATCTGAAATCAAGAATCAAGAAACATTTCAGAGTACCTAAATAAGCATGTGTTCTAATTGTATTTGAGAAAGAATATATCTCTGTTTTATGTGGTTAATTACATACTTATATATAATATAAACATTTGTTTTTTATTGCAGCATATTTTATCTCGGTTAGAGCGATATGCCATAAATGGCATCACTGTATCTCTAAGAACAATGTCGTCCACCCCAACAGAGTCTGTTATTTTTGAAAGTATAAATAAAACTGGCATTATCACTTTAAACAGAATGAAAGCTCTTAATGCTTTGAATTTATCCATGGTAAATGAAATATATCCAGTTCTCAGAAAATGGGAGACCCAAAAATCGCTAGTTATTATTAAAGGTGCTGGAGATAAAGCATTCTGTGCAGGAGGGGACGTACGAGCCATAATTGAAAAAGAAAACGTTCCACATCTCGGCCAAGACTTCTTCCGTAACGAATATACCTTGAATAGACTTATAGGCAGTTTCACCATTCCGTATGTGGCATTTATTGATGGAATAACTATGGGTGGAGGTCTTGGGCTTTCAGTCCACGGACAATATCGAATTGCTACCGAAAGAACAATGGTTGCCATGCCTGAAACGCAAATTGGACTCTTTCCAGATGTTGGTGGCACGTTTTTTTTGCCTAGGCTATCTTCAAATTTGGGGCTTTTCTTAGGCTTAACAGGTATATACTATTTTTCAATTTTAAACAAAACTTCCTCCAAAGATTCTGTCAGTTGAGGTAGGTCTTTAACCCTTGCATGCCAATATTTTCAACTTTTAATTTTTTATTGTAAAACCTAATAAAAAATTAAGAGTTGAAAACATGCTGACACCAAAATAAAATTAATGAATTTTGTCTCTTTTATAAAGGTAACACAAAATTTTTGGAGTAATTTATAGATTTTATATGTAAATACTTTGAGGGTCATCACAAAAAATATATAAATTATAAAATTAAAAATACATATGACAGCGTTCCATTTAAATGTGAATGATTAAAAAATTGAAAATTACGGAAATTGAGTAACAGTCTATAGGTGTCTCTGATTTTAATTTATTTAAAAAAAAAATTGTTGTGGTGGCATTTGTGTACTTGCACACCGTGGCAGCGTTTAAATAAAGAAAAACTTTTAAATGCATATAACAGATGAATACTCATCATGGGCGATGTGACATCACATATTTTTTATTAGAAACATAATTGAGGTAAATGCTAATGTTTCCAAGTATAGATGTATTTTTTATTGAGTGTTTATGATTTTTTTTTTATTGACTGCTTAAACTTGCAACATTTGTGGCACATATTTTTTATATGTGCACAGAATTTATTGGAAATATTCTTGCTCTCCTGGAAGACTGTTTATTGGGATGCCTGATTCATGTATATTTTATATCAACAAATATGGGATACAGATATAAATTTTCAATTTTGAATAGATAAACAAAAACACCTGGGCCTTGTATAATACAGTTATATTTTAAATAATAAAAAACACATTTTTTTAGTACTTATTTCCACAATATATTTGTAAATAATAATAAACTGTTTCCTAGTTCTTGAACCCATGGTTTTGTACACCTGCTACCTTTAACTCAAATTAATTTTTTGTTTTGTATAAATAGACTTGTTTGTAAATTGTATTCTATCAGTTGATAATGCTCGCGATGAGCGAAACTGGTCCTGATCAAAAAATATATTGTGGAAATAAGTACTAAAAAAATGTGTTTTTATTATTTAAAATATCATGCCTTTCCATCAAGAAGTGACAGTTAACACCTTAAAAGTGATACAGTTATATGGTTCTACAAAAACCTTGTATAGTACAAATCCCTGTTATACAAGGTTTGAAGTCCATAAAAACTACGGTTTGGTTTAGTTTATATTAATATGTACTTTATTTTCTTAATTAAACAAATACACATTTACATATTAATTGAAAGAAACTTTAATCATATGATATACCATTCATTCACCATCGCTTCACTTAGAATTCTATATTTTTGACTCTTGAGATTGGCTGTGAGTTTTCATCATCGAAAAACTCTGAATTTTGTGGTTTTAGCCTTAAAAAAATCATTAATAAGTGATTGTGTGCTTTTAGCATATAAATCTTTCAGTATTTCCTTGAAAGGTTCCAAAATATTTTGTAATTCTTGAATTTCGAACTCCTTTCCATTATTCCTTTTCAATGAAAAAAAATCTAATTAGCCAATTCCAAGCTGTCATTTATTGTTTTTGATATGAAACATGTTGCTACTTTGCGGCAACTGCTTTCCGAATCGAATTGTGGTAGGTTCATTCAACACTTCATTTTAATTTATTTTTTATGCTTTAAACCGTGTAATAAAAGCGTGTTATATGAGGCCTAGGTGTACTTTCTTTGCTAAAAAAGGTTATATCTTCTTCATTTAAAGTGAAATACATAATAAGAATAATGCTTCAAATGATGATAAATCACTAGACGAATTTAATAGAAATTTCCTTCCTGAATTAGATGTTTTATACTATTTTGTAATGTAAGAAAATGCAATAATACAACAATTGGTTTGGGGTTTCATTCAACTCCAAATGCAGACTAAAATATTACTTACAGATCTACATGATAACATTGGTTTGTTTCAAAATATAATAATTTTGCAATGCATTCAAGAGTCACATAGTGGTAATAATATAAAACTAGAAATAAACTTTCTATATATCTTAATGTCTAATACCATAAATGGGTAGGTAATACAGTGAAACAGAAAGTTTTGTGCAATAATATATATACATTAATAATGGTACAAGGTGAATGAAGGATCCATAAATGGATTAACCTTTATACACCCATGCATAATAGACACAGCTCATAGCCCGAGCACTTTTTTACAAGCCCAAGAGTTGTTATAAAAATAGGCACATTTCAGAAATTTTTGATAAAATAAAGTCTTCACTAAAAAAGATTTTATTGAAAGTTTTTTTTAAGTTGATTTTGGATGTTATTTTTTTTAATGTTAATAAAAAAAAAAAAATCTCATAGTTACAGTTAAATTAATATTGTTTGTGGATGTTTCAATCATTGAAAAAATCTTACAAGATGTCCAGGCTTCTCGTGTAATCTTGGAAGCAGACAGAAAATGGAGTCCATTTCTGCATTAGAATGTCTTTCTATATAAATTTCTTCTATCTAATCTGCCTCCATATCTCTAATATTGAAATCACAAAAAAAAATATTGGTGACAAATTCAAAGAGTTACTGTTCAACATATTATGTAATTATAGATCTGTACACCTGATAACGTACAGTACATCATTGATACAATTAAAATAGTTGAGGATTAAGTATTTTACTATTCGTCATAAAAATATAACATGCTATCCACATGGTGTTTATTTCATTATTAATAGACCACAGGTGGATCGATAATAATCTCTATACGTTGTATCAATGTATCAGAGTCGAAGCTTTTCTGGATTTCTGGATCAACTGATGTGACAAAATTACAATTTTTTTTGCAGGTCAAAGACTAAAAGGAAAGGATGTTCTGAAATCCGGAATTGCAACACATTACATAGCCAGCAACAGATTAGACGAGTTACAGACTCTTTTAACAAGATGTCAAAGTTCAGATGAAGTTTATAATCTTCTTAATAAATTTAACGATCCAACTGGAAATTTTTCATTACAAGAAAATTTAAAGCAAATTACTTACTGCTTCGCTGCGGGTTCAATCGAAGAAATATACGAAAGGCTGGAAAAAGATGGATCAGAGTGGGCAAATAAAACTATTCAGGTATTTTATATTGTTTATCAAATATTTTTTGTCTTTAATTCAACACGTACATGCTCTGTCTGTTCCTGCATTAAGTGAGATTTGACAAATGGTCTTGGTAGTTAAATTATGTTATGTATATTCAACCATGAATCGGTCCATAAAAGATTTACTGCAAATTTAAAAGGATTTTGTTGTAAAGCGTCCTTAAATAAGATTCAAAATATGATCGTAGGTAATATTTTAACAATTCAATAATACGAGAAATTAATCTAGGCATCAATGATTATGAGAATTAAGATTATTTTTATCATTAAACTTGTATAACAGTCAAAATATATATTATTTGCGAAATTGCCTCTTCAGAAACCAACTTATGAGTAAATTCTCAAAAATCAAAAAAAAAAAATATCCAATATCAGTGAGGTAAAAAGATACTATTCTCATTTTATTATTGTTTCAGACACTTAACAAAATGTCACCCGGAAGCTTAAAAATAACTCTAAAAGCATTACAAAGAGGATCCCAGATGGACCTCTCTCAGTGTCTTCAAATGGAGTACAGGATAGGATGTAGATCGCTGGTCAATAAAGATTTCACTGAAGGTATTTTAATATGCTGTTTAAATTGAATGAAAAAAAAAAAAAACCAAAACATTGATCTTATTTTATCTCTTTAACAGGGGTGAGAGCTTTGCTCATTGACAAAGATAACAATCCAAAATGGGACCCTCCCACTCTTAGTGATGTCACTGATAAGTATATAGAAAGCTATTTCAAGAAACTTCCGGATAGCGAAGAATTAAAATTTTGAATTCCTCGATTATGTGACATATTTATCCAGTGACCAGAATGAATTGTATTTTTTTATCTCATATATTTTGTATAAAAAGAATATGTATGTAATTTTGTAGAAATCTTTGACAAATGGCAATATATGCACGGGGTGAATGAATAAAAGACGTATTAAGCAACAATCAATGCACATTTATTTTCTGTTGACAATATTTTCATCCGTATAAAACAGTTGTATCCCCAAAAAGTTTATAAGTTAAAATAGCATGTACATAACCACACCAAACCATGTAGAAATGGTTTTTGAAAAAAAATATCAAATAGTTTTACTGTACTGTGAAGCAAATTGAAGATTATCTTTGAAATTTCCGTTGACGACTCATGATGATTTACACTTATAAATCAATAAAGTAAAACTTCAACTGCGCAATGTTCGTGTACAAAATTCATTTAAATAAAAAAATAATACGGAACAAATAAAATAATTAGTAACTTTTCTATTCAAATTGACTTCTAGAAAAAAAAAACATCACTATCGTCTCTGAATCCGCAAAGATGAATAGAAAATTTCATATAACACTCTTTGTCACTTAACACCGTTTCGGGTGAAGATGGTATCCCGACTGCACTTAGCTGCTCTTTCCGGCTAGGCGGCTCAAGTTTTTTTTAAGTCTCTTACAATAAAAATGTTTATTTTAATTTATGGTTGGTGTAAAATTGGGTATTCAGTCAATGTACTGAGCGAGCCAACGGAAGCCTTCTCCGTAGCCCTGCCTCTTAAGAACAGAGCACATAAACAGTTCCAATGGACGGCCCGGCAACTCAGCCCGAGATACTTTACTCTGAAAAATTCAAAAAAATTAACAATTACTAGTTTATCAAAGAAGAAAGCCAGAAATTTCATTAAGCACATGATTCATCTAATAAAATAAAAACAGATTTCTCAACTACTCAAACACACAGATAAATGTGATATATCTCAGTTAAATTAATGTTCTACGATATCTATCACATTGTATATCTATAAAATTCTAGGAATAATCTTAGTAAACAAATCACATTGTGGTAACATCTATTCAAAATGAATTACATGAAAAAAATATTTGACCAATTTTATTTGAATTCGAGTTCGAAAGAAATTTTGTCGTGTGATTAATTGGCTAAATATACGCACCTTTCCAGTGGTCTGTTGATACAGAGCAAAGAAGTGTCTGAGCTCATCTTCGCTGGCAGCACCGACTTTGTCTATTTTGTTACCTAGTATGAGCACCGGGCAATTGGCTAACGTCTCGTCAGTCAAAAGGGAGTCGAGCTCAGCTTTAGATTCTGCCAGACGCACTCTGTCGCAAGCGTCCACCAAGAACACGATGGCATCCACGGCGGGAAAGTAATCCCGCCACACTCGCCTCGCCTGAGTGTGACCTCCCAGATCAAATGTGGTAAAACGCATATTACCTATGGACAACTCCTCGGATGCTGAAATAATAATTTTCATTGCCAATTTAATACCTTCAATACAATTTATTTAAAACTGAGTTCTGTGCCTATCAATCAATTATTTCTAATTGTTCTGACTGAAGTTCTACAATACTAAAAGTTAACTAAGAAACATTTCTTTTAAGGTGTTGACTGTCACTTCTTGATGGAAAGGCATTATATTTTAAATAATAAAAACACATTTTTTAGTACTTATTTCCACAATATATTTTTTGATCAGGACCGGTTTCGCTCATCGCGAGCATTATCAACTGATCAGTTGATAATGCTCGCGATGTTAATCAAATTAAGCACAAGATTAAGCACAAAAAATATATTGTGGAAATAAGTACTAAAAAATGTGTTTTTATTATTTAAGAAACATTTCACAAACTTTTGATGTAAACTAATATAGATGAAATAAATTTTTTAGATGAGAACTTTTTGTCACCTTGAAAAAGAGTGAAATGACGTCCCAGATATTACCATGATTATTTGAGATTCAGTCTAACCCTTTGATTATGGTGTTTCAATTTTTCAATCCCACATCATGCTACTATTAATTTCATAGTCACACTTCACTTCAATGAAGCACCCATTTTAATGAGCATAACTATCAAAAGGTAATGCAGAGTAATGTGTTATATACTGTGCATAAAATTTAAGTCAATGTATTATAAAAAGAAAACCTTGTAATTAAAGAATTAAACATTGCTAACAATATAAGTTTAGTTAGGCAGAATCATATAGCGTAATAAGAAATAGTTCAGGAGATATCGAATTGCACAAAAGCTTTGGGTACACTTTCTCTTCATTAATACATTCAGCAGAACACAATAAAACTTTTAAACAAAAGAAAGTCTTGTGTGTGGTAACATAATGTTGCAAACTATGTGCATAATTTCATTACACTGCATAGTAAAATCAATTATCGAAAAATATATTTTACTTTTAAGGTGTTAACTGTCACTTCTTGATGGAAAGGCATGATATTTTAAATAATAAAAACACATTTTTTTAGTACTTATTTCCACAATATATTTTTTGATCAGGACTGGTTTCGCTCATCGCGAGCATTATCAACTGATGCATTACCATGCATGCATATTATGATAATGCTCGCGATGAGCGAAACCGGTCCTGATCAAAAAATATATTGTGGAAATAAGTACTAAAAAAATGTGTTTTTATTATTTAAAAAAAAAAAAAATATATATATTTTATATGATTAGAACACATTTTTAATACTATTTCTACAATATATTTATTGGTTTAGTTTATTAACTGGTAAAATACAAATTACAAACAAAGCTATTTATACAATTTTTTTAGATAATAATTAACAGGTATAAAAAATCTAAAATTTATCAAATATGGCCCACTATAGACAAATTAGTGAATAGAAATCATTATTGCATTAAGGAAAGCATAAAACTAGACACATTAACATAATTATTAAATAACATTTTCTAAGGTCAAGTGTAATTTGATATAAAGTTTGCGTAATGGACTCAATAGGCATTGAATACTTAATATGAAGAAATAACTTAAGTGGTGAGGTATTTTATTATTAGATTAAATGAGACGCAATACTCTAGGATGTCGTAAACTTTTCAATATTTTTAATGGTATTTTCTATTTGAAAATAGTATCTTTCTCACCAGTAGATATAATTTCATCTACAGAATAGAGGTAACCTTGACGGCATACAGTTTTACAATTTATTTATTGGAATTCATTAAAATGCAGGCCTAAGAGTAAGAGTTCTCAATGGGATAGTGATACAAATTATTGCGTCGATCATAACAGGAGGGCATTGCTATAGTTGTGTTATTGTAAAATTTCATTAAAATAACATTTGTGTATTTGTATATGTGGATAAAACTTAATTGAATTGTATGATTTTGTAAAAATATAACCATTAAGTATCATTATATGTTACACGCTTCGAAGAAATATTTGAAATTAATAAGTTATTGCATTTTCCCCTGAGACTAGATAGTTATATTTTGAAGGTACAGTAAAATAAAAGCAAGATTATAAGTTAACAAATTATTCTTACTAGGGTGAAGTGTTGGCACATGTTGAGCAAGCCTGTCATCTTTTAGCATATGTAGAAGAGTTGTTTTACCGGCATTATCGAGTCCTAGGAACAGCAATTTTCCTGATTTCTTCCACAGCCCTAAGCAGAAAAATCATGCTGTTAGATCAACTACAACATTCACATATTAAATTGGGCACTTACTATCAATGTCAGACGGCAACAGTGTTTTTTGGGAAGATTCTGGAATCATTTCAAAGTTTAAATGGCTTAAGGGTTCAATAAGATTTTCCTCCAGAAGCAACCTGAGCAATGACGCTTTCCCAGATTGCTCTAAGCCCATGATTACATATCTTCCTTTACGTTGCACATCGCCTTTTTGTCAAAGAAATATAATTAAAATTCAAAAAGCAGCAAAAGTATACGAGATTCTATTTTTCCACAGGAGTTATAAGTTTTGGTTGCCACCGATAAAACATGGTAAAATTAAAGATGGTTTCCGTCATTGAAAATAACTAACTAATAATTTATATATACATACATTATTTTGTTTATATTAATAAATTTAATAGTCATTTGACCTTGGTAAAAATGCTTTAAAATATCCTACATTTTTTCAACCTGAAAATTAACTGAATGGTGCTGATAACGATGGAGTTAAGGATTATTGAAGTATGAATAGGAAAATTCCAAAAGATTATAGATAAGAAAATGTGACTAATAATTTCTGTAGAAATGTCCGGCATGAAAATGGAGACATTATATATTAAGTCAAATGATCATCTTTAGAACACTATACAACCATCATTTTATGAAAACAACAATGTCCATTTTACTTTAGCATCTCATATGTATTTATCGTATTACATTAATAGATTATTTTAAATTGAATTAATTGAAAAATGAAATGTTTTCAACAGTTTGGTAGATTATAAAATATAGCATAATTTTCAACTTTAAAACAGATATAATTGAGCAAAATTCATGCTGACATCAGGTGCATGGTGCATAAAATTTTGAAAAAATATTGTAGAGCTGAAAATTCCTTTGATTTATTATCTTCTAATGTGTACACCATTAAATAGTACAAAGCTTTGTAATATATTTTTTATCACTTAAAAAAAACACACTTCAAATTGCTCTAATATTTTCAATAGATTTTTCAATAATCCAATAAATTGATGTACTCTAATTAAAACTATTATTAAAAAAATATATATCTGAATTGTGTGTATAAAATATTTGATTAGTTTGTATTCAAGTGTGTCAGTCCCAGATGAACATGGGTGCTCTAAGCGTTTTGGAAATCATTCAGCGCACACAGCTTAGAGAGAACACTGGTTGTAAAGAGCATATATATCATGATTTCAATTCAATTATATTAAATATATCAATATATATAAATTCATTATTGTATTTGAACAATAATTATAAGAAGAATAAAAATGATATTAAAACAGTCACGTTTTCTCAAAGAATTTTAATTCTAATAAAAGAAAATTCCAAGCAAAATGAGTAAATTAAGTTATTTTACTGAAAACAAACAATCTTTCGGTTGCTTGTTACAAAGCAAGTCATGGAAGTGAGAATAGAATACATTATTCAAAGTTTGAATATATTTTATTGAAAACTGACAAATAAATTTGACGGTTTAAAATCAACAGCTTTTAAAGATCAAAATTTAAAACACACTAAACAGTAAAAATAAGTGTTTCAAAAAGCGTACATAAAATGAAGTTTTGATTTCAACAAAAGTAATCATATATTATTGGCATGATTTTTAAGTTAATCAATTATATTCCAGTCACAAGAAATATTCGTGAGTTAATTCAATTTAATATTTACAAAGGAAACCTTTTAAAAAAATTTATAATTTCTGTAAGGAAAATAGCGACATATAAATTAAGAATCAATTATGATTTATTATTTGGAAACACTACAGTTCAAGGTTCACCCAGACGTTTGACACAAGAAACATCAGCCTTTAAAAAGTTGTTCATATGGCCTTCTATGACAACATATGAATTACTGAATGAATATATTAAAATTTTCAACATACCTAAATATCCTAATACTCCAGTAAACCAATCCCAAATGAACATTTTGCTAAGTGTGAACTGAAACAAAAATATATACAATTGAGACCTCACAAAGAAATAAAACGTTAAGAATGACTTGCAATTGCTGCAACTGGATGTTAATATTTCGAAAAAGTGTGAAACGTTTGAAGCAATAAATCGATATAATTATAATAAGTTAATTTAGACAGTATAAGTTCGTTCAAATTATTTTTTAACAAGGCAGCGCCGAGTAACGCAGTCTTACTGAAAGATGTCAAATAGGTGTAGTGTTTTACACATTGCACAAATTAAGCTTGCTATGGCTCAATAAATAAAGTTTAAAAATATTTCAAATTATTTCTATATAATTAAATCACTACTCACTGTACTATAACTATATTAAGCTATGAATTTTGACAAATATTATCCCTGAAAGACGACATAAAATTCACCCAGGCACTCTGAAGAACGTCACCTCAATCAGTTGGCAGTGACGTCACACTTCCGGGAGGTCAAGTAAAAGGCTAAATAAAAGTATATATACACTAATTTATTTATATAAGCGATATTTTCAATGAAGAATAAAAAAAAAGGTTTTTTTAAAGATGCATCAACAAATATCATTAAAACAGATTATGATTGCATCTTTTTTTTAAATCTTTAAATAAGGAATGACATCCATACATACTACCCAAATAACAAAATGCGAATTTTAAGAAAGATGATATATAGTTTCACGATACAGTATTTAATATAAAAAATATATTTGTTCACGAATGTAGAAGTGTGATTTTTCAAAATTTTATAAAATGAAATCTCAATTTTTTATACTCTTAATTCCAAAAGAAAGTAAACAATCATAAGCATAAAATTGTAATAAAACAGTGCAGGTTGTAAAAATGCTAAAATTATGAATATAAATCATTGTTTGTTTTTAGAAAGTAAAGACGATAGTGTAGATAACCCATAAGAATGATAAAAATTGCCATTACAAATTAAACTATTTATTTTATAGCTTGTAATTCCCGCCAATTATTGATTTTAAAAATATGTCAAATTTAATGTCAAGGAATTCACAGGTGTCCTCGATACATATTAATAATGTGAAACTAAAAAAATAAGGGTTTGTATGTAGATTGATGAACATTCTTGTAACATATTTACTGTCAGCACTGTGAAAAAGTCTAACTCATATTATGCATATAAAATGAAAAATATTCATGTGTACATATGCTTGAATTTAATATTCTATTGATTGATGTTTCTGGTTGAAACGGCTGTAAGACGATATTAAAAATGTCCGGGAGAAGAAGAAGTTTATTGCCATTGGATAAAGTTCGTCTTCTACCTGGTAGAACACTGCCAGAAATAATACATGAAAAATCTACATATCTACCTGAGTCCTCATTTGGCGAGGAGATTAGCAGTAATCATTTGCCTAGAAGTGATGGTTTTAAAGAAAGTAGATATCCACCAAGCTCAAATGTTTCAAGTGCCACTTCTCAAAAGTTTTCAAATATGTTTTATAGAACTGAAAATTGGCCTTCATTAAGTGATACTGGAACTGGTAAGTCAACAGATTATGTATTCCTATTGGAAAAAGATTACGTGAGCTTATTCAAAGCTCAGTGAAGTATTTCATAGCAAACAATTTATTGAGCTCAAAATAAGATGTCACACCAGAGAGGTGATTTTTCACATTAATGCTTAGGATTGATTCTTAAATAAAATGTTATTGGACATCTTCATCTTTTTCTGTTGAAACATATACAGTATTATTTTGTATTGGTTTCTTGATATTTTTTTAAATTTTGCAGATTTAAAACCAAATCAATTTTGATAGCTTTTCCAGTTAATGTGTGGTCTAACAGTCTGTAGGGTATTGTTTCAGGCTTACAGCATTGAAAATGTTGGGCTCTACTTTTCGTACCACCAGATTATTTTTAGGCGTTGAAATTTTAATATTATGCCTTAGTATGAAGTAGGCTTGAGAGTGGGTCTATTGTTTGGGCCTCAGCGAATTTGAAATACGCCCTTATGGTGTATTTTGAAATCACTAATATCCATCCTTGGAGCAGGAATCCAAAAATTAAATTATGAAACTGTCCATTTTAGGATTCATATCTGCATGTAAATGAAAATCCTAACGTCTAAAATTTCCAAAAAATATTGAAACTAAATTTATATGGCAATTTATAGATTATTATACGCATGATCGTAGAAAAGATAATGTATTTGATAGTTCTGTAAGAAATAGTGTCTTTCGAAACAGAAACTATTTACTGTAAGAGTATTATCAAAATCGTTGGCAATGTTATGCATAGTTTAAACCAGTAGTGTTGGCAACCTTTGAGAAACTGGCTAAAAATTTGAAAAAATTGTTTGGTTAGTGTGGGAAACCATAATATTTTGTCAGCATAAATTACCATAGGTATTATGTTATAATGCAGTGTAGAATGGAATTTTATTAGCTCAAATGTAATATTTTAGACTCTCCTGACTATATTGATATGGAGAGCAGCGACAGCAGCGCTAGTTCTATGTTCTCATGGGCAGACATTGAAGGAACTAGATCGGTAGCCGAAGAATGGGAAAAAATTCAAAGGACATTGTACGATGAAGATGGACCAAAAGTAATCCAAAGCCATTTAATCGAGGAATGTAATCAGTGGAAAGCTATTTTTCCACATATGAGGTATATAATTTTTCTAGATGCTTTGCATTTGTTGATAAAAGATAATATGACAATCCATTCTATTCTTTGTATTATAGTTCCTTTATTGAAAAACCGTAGTAATGTAAAGTTCAATTTCTATTTTATGTTTTACTTGGTTGAAAATATTTCAAACTTAAAATTCACCGCTTATTATTAAGTAAACTGAAGAACTAATATCAGTGGTTGGTTGAAAATAACAACACCTTTATTTGAATGGCATTGAGCTATGATAAAATTAATTAGTTGCAGTATACAATATATATGTTAGGTTAGGTCATCATTATTTTTGATTGTTGGATTCATGTAGAACTTTCCACTGATTGGATTGATGTCTTTTTTGTTATCAGGGTTTTTTGCCATTTAAAATAAAATATTATATTCTGATCATCCATTTTGATGTTTTCAACAATATTTTTTCTTGTTGTGTCAATGAAAATCATGATATTGTAATTTTAATATTTTTTTTCTAATTTTAAATGACAAATTATTGAAAAAAATCTTCTTTTCAAATATTGTACATCAGCTGAAAACAGTCCTACAATTTTAGAAAATATATTCTAAAGAGGCCCCATAGTCAAATGGTTAATAATTAATATTTGTTTTTAATTTTCAGGGTGGTGGGTCACAGTTGCGGAATTTCAAATAAACCTGACAATGATTTGTATGATACCGAAGAAGAAGTGATCGCAATTCAGTGTGATAGTGTAAATGAAATAAATAAAACATTTTTATTAATTGAAGAATACAGCCAAAAATCTGACTGCCAAAACCTTATGCCACTTAGATCAAATACCAAATCGTTAAGTGAAAGAGAAAAATATTTAAATTCATTATCAAAAAGTAGAAAGAGTGATTTCTCACTTGTAGAAGAATTAGATTCATTTTTGCATATTACTCCACTCACCAACACTGTTCTCGGAAATACTGTATTCACACATAATTTGACAGCATCATCAATAATAAAATCGGAAATTTCATCATCGCGTTGGAGGCATAGAAGTGTGAACAGCCCCGACTTTGTTTCTTTACCTCACCACGTAGGGTTGAATCCGTACAAACAGCTCAGTTTGAATACCAGAGACAACAGCGCGG
Source organism: Himalopsyche japonica (assembly GCA_028555115.1). Taxonomy (NCBI): domain Eukaryota; kingdom Metazoa; phylum Arthropoda; class Insecta; order Trichoptera; family Rhyacophilidae; genus Himalopsyche; species Himalopsyche japonica. The sequence goes on along the minus strand of JAHFWJ010000035.1, from coordinate 31,385 downwards.
CTTCTCTGTATTCTTCCATGAGCCGAAGAAATATCACTGACACTGAATCGAGCATCGCTAGAGTCCATCACCAAGAAATGAAAGTGGGTTATCAAAATTTTATTTCACCATCCAAGCAATATCAACGAAAAACGGATAAATATTTGAATATTCTCGAGCCTATAGAACCTTTGTCTAAAAATTTGATAACTAAATCGTTTATTCAATCTAATGATGCACATCCGAGGAGCGGAAAAGCTCGAGGAAGGAATATTTCATTGCCGCCGATACTATCAGATGAAAATAAAAGTATGTCAAAACATTTTGTAAATTCATCGATTTCATCAGACAGTAGTGTTCATAGAAAAGTCCAACAAACCCTGACACCAATCTACATGTCTTCAAAAGCCTTCCCTAAAAATATTAATGGATATCATGAAGGCACGTTTTCAAATGAAAATACTCAAGTACCTAAAAGAACAGTTAAGAAAAAAAAAAGAAGAAGTTCTAAGAAGAAAACCCTAAGTTAATTTTAGTCAGATTGATTTTACTGTAATTTAGATGTTCTCCAAAAAGTGTGTGTGTTTATAGATTATTCAAATGTAAATTGCAATTTACCAATTTAAAATGATACTGTTGATATTTTTATAGTTAAATATTTATTATATGTTTTAAGATGAAATGTTGCTTTATTAGAATTTCCTGTCTTACGTAATACATCATCACGAAAAAGACCTCCCTGTCACTACCCTCTTTACTCGTCCCTGTGAATTCTTAGAATAAAGACAATAATGGACCATATGAAAATGCTCTAGAAACCAATCCTGATCTAGAAATTTATACAAATTGTTGAGTGAATTGGCATTCACTTGGTAGAACTCCATTGTAACACGGTGAAAAAATAGCAATGTATTTTAGTTCTACAATTTTTTTTTTTTAAAATAGTTGATAGCTATTTTGGCTCACGCTATCTTCAGAACTATGCTTCTCTATATATAGTTGTGTAGAAAAGGTACACAATACATCTTCTCTCCTGTCTTAACGACCTAGCTTGTTTCTTGCTCGCAATAAAACTAAAAATTATAAATGAAACTAAAAAGGCGGCTATATCAATAGGTTTACATATGGCACGGAAATGGTCTATTAGGGAGACAAAGCGGCCCTTGTAGAAGGTTAAGCAATGGCGATCGACATATATTAGTTCGTTAAGAATTTTGTTCTAATCGTTCTAAAGCTGACATCTTGCGACCTTTATTACAAAGAAGCAAACACTTAGGCGCTGAGTTTGAATTTATATGTGATTCCTTTATAGCGTGATTAGCGAATTGTGAATCTGTTTTTTTACTGTTGAATGATCTTACATGTTCCTTAGCTTGAGTGGATATACTTCTACCTGTCTGTCCGATATAAACGGATAAACATGAGCCACAGGACATTTTATAAATACCGCTTCTGTCAAGTTTATTAATTCTATCTTTACTATTTTTAAGATGTCTGCATTAGTTGTTATTGACCTTGAAAGCTACGTTTACCGAGTTTGTAATTTCCTGATGAATTTTTTTGCTAATGCTACCTAGGTAATTGATTAAATTAAAGAAGCCGTTCACACAATTCGGGATAACCTGAAAATACACAAAAAATGTTCTTTGCTACAACAGATTTTCATTATGGAAAGAAATATTGATCTGAGATTTGGTATTAATGTTATTTATCATATAAAATATGTAGTATTATTTAAACTAATAAAAGTGCCTCATACAGCCAATTATGAAAGAAAAAAAATATCATCACAATAACAGTTAGTCAAATTTACAATTATGTGGTAATTAATTGACTCAGGATTTGATTGCTCGATAGGCTGGCACGTAGAATAGTACACTTGTGGGCTGGCATAATAAAAAAATAGTTTTTTCAAAAATATTCTTATTATTAAATAGTAAATAAAATGTCATAGTCAAATACAAATACAGATTTATTTCGGATATTTACAATATTTGCATTTTATTAACAATCAACATCAACAACATTGTTATAATTTTCATTGCATACGGTGTGATGGTGAAATGATTTCCAAACAGTGTAGTCATTCATGTTCAATTACCATTAATGAGCTTCAGATTTATTTTATCACTTATTACAATGGAAAAATGAATATTCAACATACAAATCAAGTGTGATCTTAAATGCGGGACTCTAGATGCATGAAAAACGGATTTGAGCAATTTTAATATATCTGAATAATCTCATATCTCATAAAAGCGGGGAGAGTTAACGATCAGTTTATATAAAAATTTATCATCTTTTGTTAATATTTAAACTGGGAATAAAATTTTTGACGTATATTTTCATTTAATGTGCTGTAAAAATGGGAAAGTCCTTCTGTGAATATTTGGACATTCTCGAGCTCTTTTGTAATAAGTATACTTCCTTGCGCCTCATATAAAATGTATGTAGCAATATTGTAAAAATTAATTTTGTACAAAAATGATTGATATTTAGTATTTTTTTCATTTTTTAATTTAAAATTCAAAATGCTTTAACATTTTATAAAAAAACTTTAGCCATATGAATAAGTTAATGAAATATGGTGTGCACGAACGCACATCACAGGAATATCTTTAAATGATCTTCGAAGTACTGAAAGTATAATAATAAATTCTATAATTATCTTGACGATCTCTAATGTGAAAGACGTCATTTTAAAAAAAGCTTTTTAAGTCGAAACAGACCAGTAAATAGTAAAGTGGAATCGTGAGGTACCTTTTGAATATTTTATTACATTTTATGTATTCTAAAGTCAACATTTTACCATAAATTTTAAAGGCAGTGAGTGATGTAAATTTTACTAATGAGAAAACACTTACATTTCAATAACGATGAAAAATTGTGAGCGGCTGACAAAACTACCGAATCAAACGGACATCAAATTTTTAGGTTACCCGATAAAATAAGAGGAAAGCTAGCTCACAATCAATAAGACTACCGACGAAACGGCGGCCGCCCCGTCTCGACGACGGAGGCGTGACCGCACTCTGCAACAGTCCACTTTCCGTGCAAAAAAACATTGTGATGTAACATCGAAATCAATCGAGAAATATAATAAATTGATGTATAAAACACGTTAAATTATCTTATTTACTTTTGTTATTAGTACATATCGAGAATGAAGCGATCGTAAAACATTTTTCAAACGATGATAATTATACACAATGAGATTTCTAGATTCATTAAAAACGTGTTTCGCGTGGACATAACGAGAGTAGTCAAAATGTCAGTCTCTTCTCGCCCGACACGTTCCTTTTCGGTTCTCTTATTATGGAATACTCCCGATACTCAAATACTCAAATACTCAACTACCGAAGCTCGACAAATATAAAATATAATTTATCAGCGACTCGTTTAATAATCTGTTTATATAATCATTAATAATTTAGCGACGACAACAATAATTTCTTTCAGGCGATTCAAGCCAAAAATATATGAAGAATTTATCACACGATAATGGCAATCGATAACCAATCATTAAACACTATTCAATTATAATTTTGTATTATTTAACTCAGTTTAATTTCACAACTTTTCAGTCATAATATATAATCGATGCTCTCAGACTATTCGTCACAGACACCAATGACTATTAGTCCACTTCGAATGTAACTGTTCGCAAATTGTCTAAATAGTTCATTTATTAAAATACTTAGAATTCACCATTGTTAACAATGATTAGTGAAATACTAACATAGTCTTCATCTTTATATAATGCAGCATCCCTCGACCCACACTCGCACAGCCACCCCAATAACAAAACCCAAGTCTCAAAAAGGGAAACAAAACAAACAAAGCGATCGTTGGCAGGACATGCTAATCTAATGGCGGTGCTATTTTATGTGGTTGACACTTCATTGCTAGTTAATGTTATCTATGTATCTTTGAAATCATAATAATAAATATATATATATATTAATATAAATATACTTAATATACAGAAAAAAATATTAGGGTGAGGATAAAATCGGAAAGCTGCAATAAATCTCAAATTTGTTTCCAAATGCATTCTTCTAATTGAAATAAAATATTCTTATACTACCCATATAATTAAAGAAAATGCTACAAATTATCAACTAAAATTAATCTCAGAATTTGTGAAAAAAATAAAAACTCCAAAATAGTTTTCTAATAATAAATCTAAAGTATTCTTTTATTTAACTAATAAATGAAACTCTTTAAGTCTGTTACTGCCCTTAAAATATTGAATTGTTAAGCATTAATGTTTTATAACATAAAATAATAGAAAATAATTCTAACATAAAATTATAAACATAATCCTAGGATAAAACTGTAAACGTTACAACTATAAAATCTTCTACAAATAGTATTAATAAAAAAATAATACATTCTTCTCTAAGAATGGACACGCGTAATGTTATATCCTTTCTCTCCGGCACACTATTGACTTTACGCTGCAGTGGATTTTAGCTGCGAATTTTTATTTTAATAAAATACATTAGTTATTCATAAAAAGCCCTTATTTTTTAAGAGTTGAAAAATTTCCATTTAAATCCAGAAAAATTAAACTTCGAATTATATAAAATTATCATATACCAAGGATCAGTGGATTGAATATTGATATATTTATACTAATTTATTATAGATACCTAAAAAGACGTTGAAAATAATACGTTATCAACTATCTACCTACGCATTACATCAAAAGCCATGTGAAAACAAGAGAGAATTTTTCCTTATCCGCTCTCGGAAATAATTGATCATTCTAAACACGCCGCAAATTAAAATAGGCAGGTGGCTCTCTTCGCTTGAAAAACAGAAAACGTTCATGTTAACTCATCTTGGGTAATCTCAAAAGATAAAACCAAACCTGAACAGCACGGGGTATGTAAATATATTTGAGGATAACAGAAATAAGTTAGAATAACAATAAATAGAAAATATTGTAACATAATCGTCATTAATACCATTAGCTCGCACAGTGTTCACCACGGCCTCGGCGCTCTCAGAGAGCGTGTCGGCTACAGAGTGCAAGATACTACGGGCCATTTCCAACCAAAAAGAACAAAAAACGCAGTGTTTTGAAATAAATTCATATGATAGGCTGAGTACACAATTAAATAAATGTTTTTATAGAAATTTCAATAATAGCATTCAAAATAGAAGCTGCAGAAGAAATGGTCACCGAATGTAGGTATATTTATTATTGCCAAACATTCAATCGATGATTGTCACCGGAGACTGATAAATTATTTCTTCTGCAGCACTTCTTCAATAAATTAAACTTTTGTCTTGAGTGTAATTTCAAGAGAATTGTTTATTTATTGCAAAGAAAAAAATAAAAAAAAACACTCGCAGAAGGGGAAACAGGGTAGATAAATAAAATGAAACGGAGACACAAACACAAACACGCAAAGAGAGAAAGGCAAGGGAAGGCGAGTGAGGCTGTGGCGAGCGCTACTTCTGATATGACCGTTAAGTGTTCATATGTAAGAGTAGGGTCCGTCAGTGAGGGCGCTGCAAAGCAGCAGTCAGGAATTGTCGTCTTTCGTACCCCCCCCTGCCCCGGCTCCCGCACCGGCTCCTGCCCCCGTGCCGCCACCGGCTCCTCCGGCTCCTGTTCCTGCCCCACCGCCTGCTCGACTCCGAGCCGGCCGGTATTCCAGCCCCGGGTCAAACTGCATTAGCACGAATACCTGTAACATCAAAATATTCATGAATTTCAAATATTCATTGGAAAATAAGAAAGAATTATTGTGTGCTCCATCGAAAATGAGAGATGCCTTCCTTTCTTTCAAAAGGTACATCAAAATTCTATTTTGGAGCAGTAGAAAGTGTCACCAATATAGAATTTTGATGTACCTTTTGAAAGAAAGTAACGCATCTCTCATTTTGGATCTTGGATATTGCTTTGACTAGAATGACAATAAGAGTTTTATTGGTAGGTAAAACTGTCATATTATTTATTAGAAATTAAATATCTGAAAAACTTGTAATATGGCTGTAGAAATTTCACATCATGATATCATGCCTGAATTGTAATGACGTGAGATAAAAATTATAGTGATTTTTTTCACAACAGTTCTTATTTTATCCCAAAATTTGTTAGAATTTAATCATCAACAATAAGTAAACAACAAAAAGTAAAATGCTACATACATGATAAATAATTTGTCAAATGAATTAAATGCTGAAAAGATTATTATTTGGGTAGGTAAATGATCATAATTACCCTGCCGTGTTAAGAATATAGGAGTATTACCTACCAATAAAACTCTTATCGTGTTTCCAGCAATGTCCAAAAACCCTACGTTGGCAACACCTTTTCTTCTCCCCTCTCTTCCCTACCCAAGCCACGCCATCCGGGTGACGCCGTTATTTATGTCATTGTCATGCCAAGTTGGGTATCGTGTGTGGCAGCCCTGTTGCTCTCCTCTGAAGGTCTGCTCCCCAGAATGGTTTCTTCCAGTCTGGTACGACAAGGAGATATCTCCCTCCCGCCGTGTTCAGGTGGGCCAATACTTGGGGAATCATGTTCGGGTGGGTTAAGACCCACACCAGTTCGTAGTCCCACAAGCAGCTGAAAGCGTTGTGATACAGAGCGCCGCAGTCGGAGCTGTCATGAGATACATACCTGGGAATTACTCGCGACTTTTTTGACGATCTCGGGTGTGCCTCTGTGATCGAAGATCTGCTCTGTTGCTGTACCGGGAATGTGCCACTCGGGAACTTGTGTTCCGCGAGATAGACGGTCGGCCGTGCCATTGTGAATTCCCGGTAGATACTGCGCAGTTAGGGAGATGCCGTACTTATCGACCAATCCAACCATCTCTTGTGTCAGTAAGAAGAGGTCTAGCGACCGTGTGTCTCCTTCTTTGTTTATATATAAGACTACTAACCTGTTGTCCGACTGTAAAAGTACCTCTGCTCCTCTTATTTCATCGGCTTGCAGTTTGATTGCTGATATCACCACATACAGATCCTTCCGATTGGAGTGCCATGACCGATGCTGCCACTTCCACTCTCCCGACATGAGGGTGTCGTTCAGTTGAGCTCCCCAACCGGCATTTGCTGCGTCCGTGGTTCGGAAGTGGCGAAAAATTGGTCTGTGCAGTGGGTGTTGCCACTCCAATTGTCTGTACCCACCAATTCAACTCCTCTATGGCTGGACCTAGAATCGCAACCCTAAGGTGAGGCAGCAGAGTAGGTGACGGCAATGCAGCCGTCCTCGGGGAGTGACGAAGGATATGAAGTTTAGTCTGCCTAGCAGGCGTTGAGCTGATTAGAGGGACCATTTCTGCTTCTGTGTCATCTCTTGCACTGCGTTGCGGAGAGCTGTGCACTTTTCGTGGGATATGCTCTTGGTGTAAGTGCCCCACTCGATCCCCAGGAATTCCAGTTTCTGGCAGGGTACAGGGATTGATTTCTTGAAGTTTACTGTCCAACCTAGCTTTTTTAGAAATCCTACGATCTCTAATGCTTAAGAAGTCGTCCAGGTACGTAATCCTCCGAATGTCTCAGTTTTTCAGCTACCCAATTCGTCAGTAATGTGAACATTCGTGGAGCCGCTGATAGACCGAAGGTGAGGCTTGTGTACCGGATCAGCACATCTCTGAAGCAGGGCGGAGGAGTTGCCGATGTCGCTACGCTATAGGAAGATGGAGGTATGCCTGATGCAGGTCTATCTTTATCATTCAGTTGTTCTCTCTGGAGGGAGCTTGAAAGGTCTGGGATCCAAAAAGAAAACCATTCAACATCATCAAGTAGAAGATTGGTCGTTCTCCGCCATCCGTTTCCTGACTAAAAATAACTTCGAGAGGTAGCTGGGCGTTCCGTCTGCTGCTCCCAAGATTTACAGTTCCTTTAACACAGTTACTTGGGCCTGCATCTTGCCCGTTACCTGCGTCTAGAATTCCTGCAGTAGCTGTGGTGTCTGAGGGAGAAGGGCAGCTTCAGGGTGAATGGAATGCGCCCCCCCCCCTAACATCCTCAGAATGGGTAAGTGGGCTCCTTCTGCCTCCTAAACTTCCACAAGGTGTCGCAGGCAACCCCCTTTGAAGGGTTTGGCGTCATCTGGGGCGGCGCCCCCCTCGAAGATTCTTTCTTTTGTGCAATTCCCTGTTTTTTTTTGTAGGGGGGCCTTCGATTGTACCTTGCTGAAGGTCTACCACTGCTGGCCCTCCTAACACTGAGCGTCGGGACTTGCTCCCGAAAGGGCAACCTATCATTCTACGGCGAGGGTCTAGGTCTCACCAGCCTTTCCTGCCACCTGGGGGGGGATTTTCGCCAGTCTGTCCCTGACGTGTTCCTCCTTCACCTTGGCCCGGATGGTTTCGGCGGTGCTTGATCTGTTTGGCCCTCTTCCCACACACTATTTGCATAATGTCTTCGGTTATAAGTTGGTGGGAAGAGTCTCTTCCGAACTTTCCTTCGATTGACTGAAACAGCCCCGCGGGTGTAAGAGGTACCGCCTTATTTCCCCCCCCCCCTCGGCCCTCGAGTAACGCGTCCTCCCCGTCAGCTGAGCTGTAAGAGCTCCTTGGTCGTACCCACGGGACTCATCGTTCACTTCCAGCTCGGTGAACAACGGTGTCGCGGCATATTTTTTCTGCGTTTCATAGTAACAGAGCCCGGCCCAATCTGATGTGCCACATCGCTGGATGCCGATCATCGTCGATATCCTGGCCGGGTCCGCATTGGGTACGATCGGCTCCTTCACAGTCCCGACCAACGCTGTCAGTTGTTGTTTATTAGACGGGGCGGCCTCCTTCGGGAGGCGAAAGGTATCTCCTATCGATTCGAGGGGGATTCTTTCGGGCCGTGAGGTGGACGATTGATCTTGTTTCAATCGAAACAAGAACTTACTATCTGGCTCTCCAGTCTGTCCAAACGATCACTCGCCACGCTTGGCGTCTGGCCGGCGTTCGTTTCGTCTTCCGACGCGGATTCTTCATGCGAAGCCTACGATACATCACGCATGATTACGATATGTATATATATATAATATATATTAAAAGTCACGTCACTTTGGAAGCACTACAGTGGTTTACGCACGGGTGCTAATTTAGTGACTTTAAAAATAGTCAACACGTGTCGATGTTTACGGAATTGTTTTGTAGCGACGATCACGTAACACTTCAGGCGCGTTCAAAAACAACGTCATCAATGACATACATAACGGCGTCACCCGGATGGCGTGGCTTGGGTAGGGAAGAGAGGGGAGAAGAAAAGGTGTTGCCAACGTAGGGTTTGGACGCGTAGCTCGAAAACAGAGACGCATCATCTCAGAGGATCTTGGACATTGCTGCCAGAACACACAATAACTGATTGTAGTGCGCAAAAGAATCATTTAACAACCAATTATGGTCAACATAGCAATTAGATAATGTGATGATAGTTTTAACGGTAAAAATGCATTAAAACAACTCAAATCAAAATAAGTTAATAAAAGAGTCAGTCGCACCTGATCCGTGGGAAGGAGAGAGAAGTCGTCGGGCGGATTAGTGATCACGTATCTTTTACTGCTGGCATCGCAGGACGAGCTGGTATCCCTGAAGCGGTAGAGGCCGATGCACAGCATTCCGTACGCCTTTAGAGCCGCTACAAATAGGTCGCCGTATTTTCCCGCCTCGCCGAATTGCGCCAGTGGACCGTCGTAGAGCGAGATTTGTCCCACGCGACAGCGGTCCCTGTTTGACAGACTGTCGGCTGTGGAATAACCGCCGCGCAAACCGGCACCCTCCGCCAAAATCAATTCCAGCTCTGGTGTTGCCCCGCCCGTGATCAGCGAACGAATCAGGGTTAAGGCGTTTTGATTAAAATAAGTCTGAAAACGAAAATTTTTATAAAGTCTTCAAATGGAAAATGATCTGAATAACAATAAAAATAATATAGTATTGATGTACCTTTCTTTGTAAACATAATGATTTGCTGTGTGTAAAAATTTACATATGTCAAAATAAAGTTTTATATAAGTTTGCTCACAGTAGACATAAGTGAATCAAGTACGCTGACTGCGAAGGCTGTACCGCAGGCAAAAGGCTGTGTGAGGTATAATTCTGTATCCGGATCATCATCGTCATCTTGATCCAAAAACTGTACGTTGCTATCATTTACAAGTTCTGCAAATTATATAAAAAATAATTAGACTGGTTGGAGAGGAAAAATTTTAGGTGGAAAAAATAGTTCATTCAAATAGATAAAGATGATTTCCCACATGTGAAAGGGTCTGAGTGACTGACTAAAGAGAAAATGGAATGGTCATATAATAATAATCGTAATATAATTACAGCTATGGATTAAAATAGAGTAAAGTGAATAGTAATGACATTTATTGGTGGACTCTTGTCAAGCTCTATGTTTTCAATTTTACTGTATTGACAAAGAATAATTTTTTTCACCCAAAGTGAAAAATGTCAAAGTCAGAGAATGAAAATTTTGATGATACCAAATTTTAAATAGATTTTTCAAATAGATTTTTCAGATGAATTATTACGGATTATAAATTGACAATGTCACTTTGCTAAAATGTATCTCACTATTTTATATTGCATAGATAATTTATTTTGATCATACCTGTTATCATAGGAACGTTTGCACCGTACACAGACCCTCTTCGCTGCAGCACTATGGGACTTCCCACGGGAGTTAAGGCATCTTGTTCGGTGTTGCCTTGACTCAAAACACCTATTGTGTCATCGAAAGTCATGGCTTTGATATTTAGTGAGGCTAAAATGGCTTCTTTATCTGCTAACGTTGGGTCATCATTACTTGGCACCTGTATGTAAGCAATAAACTTTTGAGTTTCATATTATGACACATTATTATTATATCAAAAAATCAATATAACTTAGAAGAGCTCAAATTTATAATTAACTTGTGTTCATCTTATTGAAAATAACCGGCACTGTATTATAGAGTATACAATGCAACCGAAGTTTCATCTCAGAAATTTAAGATAGAAATGCAATTTGATTCGATAATGGTAAATTAAAACATATAATTACTTTGGCAGATAGAATGCAGCACATATCACATAAATTTACATTTACTGCTCTCAAATCGGCTCTACTCAACGGTGATCCCTGTGAAATAAGATGTATAATATTATTTGCACAATTCGCAGTTATGGTAGATCGATCAAGCTCATATCATTTGTTTACTCACATTCAAGACAGATATTTTGGGTAGATTCTGAAGCATTTTCCACTCTCTTCGTATGTAATCTACTGAGCCCACAATAACGACATGTTTCAGCTCATGATAATGAAAATTGCTGGCACGCAATGGCATTACTAAATTTCTTAAGCCAATAAGAGGTGAATCAGGATCAGCGAATAAACAAACAACCACGTGTCCGTTTAAAACTGTCATGGCCGCTTGATTTCGATCCTAAAATATATACATTTATATATTGCGCATTTGAAGCGTAAACTGCTTAATTTTCAATTAATTTTCCCACTGTTAATTTTTGATGTAAGGTAATTTTACAAAGGGAAAAATATTTATGTTTAATAATCTTTACCAATATGCAGTCTTCAAGATTTCTAGCTGGGCTCCAGTGAAACATACCCGTTGAATCATATTTCATTTCAGTCTTTTCAAAGTCAAAATCTTTTGACTGGTCGTCTGCCAATCCCGCTGGAAGGCTGACACCGTTACTATTTTGATTGTTACCGCTGCTTCTGCTCGTCGGCCTGTCATTTTTACCAAAAAGCATATCAGTAAAAAACTTAAAAAATAACTCATGTTGATGGAACATTACGAATAGCCATCAATATGAAAACTTTTGCCTACGGAATATTAAGCGATTAAAATTGTGACATTATTCTACAAAGTATGTATGTAAAAAAAAGATGATGAAACTTATAAATTGAATCATTAATGGGAATGATGGCTTGAATATTTATAAATACCTAAAACTACTTAATAAATGTGTAAAATAGTTTGTATAGATAAATGATGATTTGGCTGAAAATTTTCTTTATAAGAAAGTAGTCAAATATTTTGTGTGAATTGAAAAAGCACTATTTTGGTTCATCCAAAACACAATGAAAGGTGGTGTAGGAATAATTATTGTCGAAATTATAGTACCGGTGAAGACATATCATATATTATACAGCAGGTAGACCAATACTCACAATACAGGACACTTTGGCGCTGACTCACTCATTAACTCATCTTTATCAAATATACATATATGAAAACTAATATTATTTCTCAAATTTCCACGATAGTGTCACTACATTTTCAACAATTATGGAATAAAAATTTACTTAGGTAACTTTTTTACTGAAAACGTGAAATGCAATTTAGACCAAAATGATTTTTTTTATGAATAAAAGATTATTTAATATCCAACATTATTTTTCAGATGTTTTCAGCTCTACAGAACTGTTCTAAACGTAATTATTTTTTCAGCTTTATTATAAAGCAGTAGTATACTTTGCTCAAAAGTACTCTGCAACGTAATTAAATAAAACAGATTCTGTCATCGAGTATGCTGTCTTGAGGATTATGTGACACAATCTAACAAAACTATTTAAGTACTCACTACAAGAAACAAGACATTCAATTTGAAAGAACAATAAATTAAATAGTTATAATTATTATTGTATTAGTAGGGTTAAAGTGTACAACACCATCCCATTTAGATAATACAAAATAAACAGATCAATCGAAATACATCACGCAATATTGACTATCGATTTCTACTGAGACCTTTCCAAAAACACAATAACTATGGGACTTGATATGCAATGCGACCGGGTCGATATAATGTCAGGTTTAAGTTACAGAGGCATAATAATTTAAGATTAAGCAATATTCATAAGCTCACAGTGTTAGCTAGTATATTTCAATGATGAGATTGCATTCAATTAAGTAATGAATGAGACAAAGGCTGTCTCAGAACACTTATGATTTGTTTTTTTAAGGCTGTACATAAACATAACCAACTTATGAATAATCAATAATTAATTAACAAATGTAAATATAGGTTTTTTTAAAACTAAATGGATAGAGTTGAAATACAAACTCTTCAGATGTTTTACAAGGGGAGTAAATATAATTTGTGGTTTTTAAAATGACTTTACGTTAAAATTTTTAACATTATAACATTTTAAATTGCATTTATTAGTACTGATACTGTGAATAAAGTTCTTTAATGGAAAAGAATATTTTTAGATAAAATATATCACTTGAAATTTCATTTTAATTTCTTACTCAAAAATAATCAATTTAAGTAAATTTAGTTGATTTTTTATAATGGTAAAAAAATGACCACGGATGAGCTTGCTGTTTACAACAAAACCACTTAACACAGACATTTTTAGAAATAAAAACTGTTTGTTTCATATACAATTATAATTAGATAGAAGATCATTAAAAATTATCACAAAGGAATCTACAAACAGTATTTGCTTATTTAGAATTGATGTGCTTAAATATTTTTCAATCGAGATGTCTTCAATTATGACGCATTATAGTATTTAGTGTAAGTCTAACATATAAAAAAATAGAAAGAGAAAGTTAGAAGTAAGAAGTTCATGCTGGTAAAAAAAAATGACTGTGAGAGTTTCAGTACGCACGATGTACAAATATCAAATTGCACACATCAGAAATAATTTATCAATGAGATAATTTTCAGTCTGACGATGAGTGCTGTAAAAAAGCACACATAGAAAAGAGAAGATTGAAAAAATAAATATCTAAAAACTACTCGCATGCCGGCAGATTGACGTTTCCAAGAAGAGCAAAAGAAGATGATGAATTTTTAAAGACAAGTAATGGAAAAGGATATGACAAGTACCTACTGATTTTATGATTGCATGAATGATACACATAATAATAGAATTCACAATGAGAACATTTTATGTACCTCAGTCACGTATACCATTGCTAAAATAGAGGCAGCAATGAAAATATTCTCAAAAATTATTACAAGAATGAAACAAATTATATGATTTACAAGTGTCAGTTCGATGAAGTCAGTAGAGCTGTTAGGCGCCTGTAACCGGTAGATTACAATGATTGAAGTAGTGTATAACGTTTGAGAATTTTTAGATTGCCGCTTTCTGAGGTATAGTTTGGAATGGTAGCACTATTTCTATTTTCTACATTACTGAAAGAGAGGAAACGATTATGAAAAGAGACATCTGCTAAGCATACATGAGTTTTTTCACTTCGTAGGCGAGATGGTACCCCTGGTATGTGCTGTCCTGCTCCGGTGGTGCAGGCCTGCGAACATAACCATACGACTCTTGTCTGCTTTTCTCTGATTCCCATACATTTATACAAGTAAACACTGATCCTTAACATAATAATTTGTAGTGAAAATAAAATCCCCTGTTACGCTGGCGTCTCAAATAATTTTGCGGTATTATAACGAACCACTCGTCATCGAATAATAAAAAAGAATTCAAAAAAAATAAATAACATCAGGTAAAATTTTGATAAAGGTAATCATAAATCGCATAAGATTTATGTTCAGTCTGTAAAGAGTTCACAGAGAGTGAGTAAAATATAAACTGTATTATTAACTCGCATACATTGACAAAAAATCGCATGTTTAGCTGAAAAGCATAAACTGTGAAAGATACTTTACTGATGCGATGCTTTATTTATTCAGGAGAAAAGGAATTTCTCGCTCAATGATAGAATTTAGTAACCATGTTAGAATATTGACATTGCGATTGTAAATATTCATACAAAATGATGAAGGTATAGAGAAACACATGAATGATGAGATTTATAGTTTGCAGAAAGGCAACCAAAGCAGCTAAAAATATTGAAAAACGTAAATAATATTGTAATCAACATATTGTGTGCAGTGTTTAATGATAAAATATATTAAAACATAAGATTACATAATTAACATAAATTATAAGAAATAATTATTAAATAAAATATAATATATGAAATTCATTCAAATATTCAACATCCGGTGACCGTGTTCAAGAATATTTAGTATTCTTTATAATGGCTGAAATTTTCAATATTTCATTCAATCTGTAATGGAGTTATCTAATAGATTTGATTATTTCAGTATCATCAGTACAGCATGTATTATGGATCAATCGATATTAGTGTTCATTAGTTACAAAAATTACAACGGAATATTAATCATAAGGCAATTTAGACATTATTTGATCCACAAAATTATTTCACAACTGTCATTATGCTATTAAGGTTGGGTGTAAAACTTGCCCCAAAACCGAACAATACAACGTCACACAGAAATAAATATTTTTGATACTTAATTTTAAATATTTATAACCCAACTGACACAACACATATGCTAGATAAATACAGGTGTATCAGAAAAGCTATTAAGACGATGGACGGTTTGCATTATACATTTTAAGGTTTTATGGTTTATGTATCTTTGATATATTGGTAAACTTTGTAAACATTGCTTCGTCAAAAGGTCAAATATTAGTTTAATAAAAAGAACTTGATTAATTACAATCTAAAAAAAGGTAATTGAATGTAAATGCACCCATTTATTAGGGCATTTGACATTTTTGTAAAACTACAACAATCATTTGATGACATTCTACATACCTATTGTTATATCCTGGCGAAGTGATCGCATCGGCCGGGGCTCTATTTACATTTGGTTTAACTTTGTTTACTTGCTTTGTTGTTGAATTCATCAATTGGTTTGCGGCCGGTGTTATGACAGCATTCCTGTGATTCCTGTTGATTACTACAAAAAAAAATATTTTCCAAATTTAGTATGAATTTATGATTGGGGAGTGCAATTGGAACATTCAATTTACCAAAATATACTGATATCGTGGTCATAAATAAAGTTCAGCAAGAGTTTCTCCAAAAGTATAATCATTAACATAAAAATATTTCCGTTTCAAAGATATGTGGGTATAAAAATTTGATAGAGATTGTTAATAGAGATAGAATATTTTAATACAAAATATCTAGTTGCAATGTCAGTGAAAGTGGTAAAAAAAGTTCTTTCAAAAATAAACATCAGAACAAACTGGAACTGGAAAAAATAATATTCTTTAAATGATGCACGGGTTTAATGCATCATATTTATATTGATTCTAAGCACTCTGAATAACTTTTAAATGAAGTTACTATAGTTCTGGGAAGGATTTTCTACAATCATCTATAGGTTCCAAATACGCGATTCCAAAATTTCAGATCATTCAAGTAATTCGGTGTAATGTAGGAATCGGTAATAAGTACAATATTATCGAGACAATTCACAGATACAAATTCTTCATCAATAAATTCAATATTTTGACTTCACAGTAGTGAGGCATTGTCACATGTGGAGTAATTCATAAAATGGGGATCTTGGAGTTTAGTTCACAAAAAGTATTAAAAGCGATCAATGGAATTATTGACGTCAACCATAGGTATAAAATTAATTGTTAATCAGTTATTTTCTTTCTGTATTGAAAGATAAAGCCAACACCAAGATTTATGTTGATAATGTGAAAAAAATTGGAAAAAACGGATATGACTGCTGATAAAAAGCATATTTGTATTGTTGGTGACACAAGAGCGCAAAGTTGCGTTTCTCCTTGTATTTCCAAAATTTATCTTGATTGTCCCATGTACTTGTATTTTATGAGTGCTGTAAAAATTTTGATTCAAAAAATTATTCACTACCAAAATATATTGCTTCCGTTATAATCCAAACACAATTCGACAGTTCCATATGATTGACCTCATGATTCTACATTGAAATTAATAATTATTCTATCAGCAACACTACAACGACACTCAAGTATCACAAATACTTACAGCTGATTTCTTCTCCTCTTTCTCTAGTCACCTCGCCTGAAAATTGTTTTGTAAAACATTTAAATTACTACAACAGTAAACATGTGAGCATTCGTAACATACATGTCGTATGATAGACGACCAACGACAATCATCACATTAGAGAGTGAATTTGTCGGAAATAAAATATTACTGCATTTTGACTTTAAAATATGGAAATTTAATTGCTGCTTTGAATCAAATTTTTTGTTGTAGGCCAATCGATGATAAATTATTAGCATAATACCAATAGGAGGTGACATTTCTAAATCCCTATATAATTTTAAATAAATTTTGAAAAAATTTTATATAAATATTTCCACGTAAGGGAAATAATGTAGATCAATATTTTATGACACAATACGAATCGCTTAGAATTTTAAATTTGTGACATGCATTAGTGATTATTCCCGCAAATTCAAAATACCTAAATTATACCATGTTATCACACCAAGCATGCAAAGTTTAATTGGAAGTTGCATGGGGCAGTTCGATAAGGGCATTAACCTTGATATGTTTCTTCTAATACAATGAATGCAATGTATTTAGAATCGAAAAGATTTGATATGAGGCCTGATGTAACTACATCAATATAGAGCATCTGTATCAGATTTTATTTCAGGCTCACCTCTGTCAAACGTATTGTGGCAGTAAGTTATGAAGCAGTCGGAAAGAAATAAGGGGGCTGTAAAAAATTAAGCTACCTTTTTTTCACAGGACGTTTATTGAAATGTATTATGAATTTCAAGCCCCATCATAACTGTTTGTTTTCAAATGATCATGAAAATTAATTTGCATAATAGTTTATAAAATGTGAATAGATCACCATAAGAATGTCAGACAATGTATTGAAATAAATGAAACTAAAGTAAAATATTACTTTATTAAATAAAAATTACAATTTTTGAGCTCAGTTGATGTTTGTGATGAGTAAAACCTGTCCTGATCTTGACATTATGAAATTGTGGAAACACTTCAAAAAATTGTGCTTTATTTATTCAAATAAAATGCATTCACATCGATTGTATGGAAAATTCTTCATTTGGATTCGAGCGCCAGTTTCACTTTCTACTCTTCATAAAATAAAGCCGAGTCACGTTTGAAGGAGAGCTTCATGATTTGCTCAAAATGTTGTGGCCAGTATGAACTTTGTTTTGAAAGGGTATTATGGAGCCTTACATTCTAAGGGTGAAATGCAGATTATTTATAAGAGGTGTCAAGGTTTGCATGAATTCAACAATAGTCATTGGTGGCGTGATACAATAAAGGGTATCGAGAGACACCGGACGTTCATTTGTGATGACAGTTCTACAAAATTGTTCATTTTTCTCAGTTGTAAATAGACTAACTACGGGAAATATCACGATTCATATTGATTACCTCTGTTCAGATGATTAAATTTCAACAACATAATATTTCAACTTTGAAATCCCTATACATCAAAATAACTAATTATTCTTAGAGTAAAGAAAACAAAAGTGAAAACTTAAACCGAGCATGATAAGCATGCAGTAAAATATTGATAACATGCAAAAAGAAACTGAAAATCATATTTCAGAATAAAATGAACAACTGATAAATCAAGCGAGTATGTAAAAATGGCAAAAACAAAATAAAATTGTAGTGTATACTTTTAAAAATCATAAAAAGCGATACTAGTTAATCAATACTCGACGTTGAAAGATTGCGACGATTTCTTCATAGAAAAATACAAGATCCTTAAATGACTGACAGAAAATATTATAGTAATTAAGAACCGAATAAATATTGTAATTGTCTTTTAAGTATCAAAATAATATTATAGCTAAGTAGATGTTGTTCTATTATCCTTGAATAGTGATATTCAAACTGGTTAACTAAAATGCTATTATTTTTCGAACAATAATTACGTTTGGTTGAATTAT
Source organism: Himalopsyche japonica (assembly GCA_028555115.1). Taxonomy (NCBI): domain Eukaryota; kingdom Metazoa; phylum Arthropoda; class Insecta; order Trichoptera; family Rhyacophilidae; genus Himalopsyche; species Himalopsyche japonica. Next base: position 12,702 of record JAHFWJ010000035.1, on the reverse strand, counting down.
AAAATAATGATAATCATGTGTTGTATCATAATGCTACATTTAATACTGTTATTAGTATGAAAAAAATGAAAAGATCTTTCGAAATTTCTGGTATATTTAAATGGGCTTATTCACAATATGCAATAATTAGTTTGCTATTCATGTAAAATTTAAATCAATAACATTTCTTCTATCATTGAAGTTGAATACAATTATTCATGTTTTTTATGGAGGATCCTTAGACGGTCATCAAAATCATTATCTTTTATCATAGGTAATGGATTATGTTATATATATTTTTTTCTTTTTTTAATATGTAAAAAAACATTCTTAAGTCAAAGTTTGGCAGTTGAAAAGTGAGGAAAGGTTGATGAAAAGTTCCTATAAAAATAATTTTTCAAGTAGGAGCTACCCCGCTTATTTCATTCATTAGTGTGCATAAATATTAAAGCTCAGAAACAGTACCCACGAAAGAGATTTGAAAGTAACTAAACTTGCGTCATTCTTAGGTACAAAATTCGTGAAATAACAAAGATATCAATTTGAATTTGATAATCAATATAAATATGTATTTCTGCAAAGTAGCCTCTGATTATTAAAAGTTATGTAATATAGGAATTGATTTAAATCTGATAATATTCCCAATCAATGGGGATCCTATTTTTGTATCATGTAGTGGCAACACGGCGGTAATCGTAAAGTGCACAATAAAATTATTTGAAACGAATAATGAAAAAATTGACATGCAATAGTAATCTATCAAATAAAATAATATTCAAATGATAAAGCTGAATAACAGGCAATAGAGATAACTAAATCATGTAAAAATATCTTTAGAATTTAGGTATTGTTACTATTTTTATCAGAACATAAATTCTCAGTAAAAAGCTATTAAAAAGCATCTTTCAGTAAGAAGAATCTATTGAAGGTGACGAAATATTTTTTAAATTCAATGTAATCCTGCATTAAGTACAATGTGCTGTCTAAAAGTGGCTATTGAACTACATTTTGCGATGAATTTATCAATTCTTGATTGCCAGGAATACGAATTGTAAAATAAATTATCTCTACGCGGCCGATTCTATATGCTGTGATATTGAAGCACGACTATGCTGCGCCAGCAAGTATCCTATGCCATATATAACAAAATAAAACCAGCCATTTTATGCGAGCGGATTGTTTCAATACCTTGACGAACGTGGACCTTCTTGGGTAACTCTGGCGGTGTGAACGTGGGAGGAGGGTGGTGATCATCTGCAAAACACCCCAAGACAACATTCCAAAACACCATCACAAAAAAAAACACAGTATGATAATTAAAATTTGAATTTCAACTGTAATATCAGAATGATATTATTAATTTAACAATTTGGAAAAGAATTAAGGTATGAGATATGTCAATAGTTATTACTTACAAACCTTCGACTAGGTTTTTTTTATGTATCAAACGAAATGGGAATATATTATTACAATCAAATTTTTGAATTAGAATAAGAAAGGTTACCCTCTGTTTGATATAATTAAATTGATTTTAATCATACAAACTTTCAACATAAACACATGCACAGTCGACAATGTTACTATGTACAAAAGTTATCTACGCTAGATGAATTTTTACATATGTTAAATCATGCGTTCTACAGGACTGTGCGTAATGATTGTGAAATTTTCGATTCAGCTCAAGGATTTAGCAAGCGTAAATATTCTACATGCGATAATATTTTAGGACAGGTAATGAAAGTATCGTATCCGAAGCCATAGAAGATACAAAATAACTTTTCTACAGTGGATCAAAAAGTAAGAGATTGCCCACGGTTTATATTAATGACTAGATGGCAACACTTTCATGTAATGATGCACCTGGTTAAGATTAATAATCTCAATATCCATTACTATTACTCGAATATTAATACTTGAATGTCTTAACACAATTTAAAAGGACTGTGCGTAATGTGTGCATATTATACAGAAATAGCAGTACGAGTCTTATGTTTTTATTATTTATATTATAGTTAAGTGAAATTGTACTAAGTTAAATATAAAAGATGAATGCGTATTAAATGGTAAAAACTTCGACTTAAATGTGAAGCACAGCAGTGTTACGATTAGGGCAGCTTGTTCTTTTGCATCAGAAATTGTTATAGAATCTTTTACTCTGTTTTTCATTGACTAGGTATATGCAATAATTTGCACGTTCCTTAAAACCGTGTGCACCATTAATGTAGTATAAGCATCTAAGCCTACGAATTTCTAAATAAGGCAATGTCGCTTTAATGAATTGTGTGTTATATTTGTCATCAAAAGTGTTTTAACCAAAACAAGTGCATGTAAGGAAGAAATAGATATTCTTAAGGTTATCATACGATTGAAAGATCAAGTTTGTCTGAGAGTCATCAGATATGTATTTTCCATTTCTAAAAGTTGTGTAATTTTTGAAAATCTGATTCCAGCACAGTTTCATTGGAGGGAACTTATCAATGTATTTATTCGATACGGACAGTTGATGCATCGGTGGAAAAGAATTCGATTCGAACACTGTTGATGCAATTCTACACACAATAAATTATTTGTAAGACAATTCGACTTTTTAGAATCAATTCACAGCGACAGCTAAAATACTCTATTTAGAAATATATTCAATGTGGACAGTACTTTCATTAGAGTAATATTTTTATTAATTTACGTTAGATTCTGGTGAAGAATATCTCAATGGCTAATGTGTGATAAAAACAGAAAAAATAAAATCCACTGGAGTGTTTCAAATGAGAAAAGCTATGTGTCGGCCGACGAGCCGCGGATTCCGACGGAAGCGGAATCGGGCCGCACGGCCGTACGGCTGCACGGTAAACTCTATTTAGCGGAGGAGAGTGGGTACGAGTGTATTACTTTACATTTAAACTGCAACGCCACATGAGACTTATTCTTACTTGCGAGCATGTACTCTTCATCGCCTTTATGTTGCGACACGAATGTGTTCAGAAGAAAGGAGGGAGACAGAAAGAAAGAAAGACAGACAACAGTATGTATTAAAACATGTTAACATAAAAAAGGTCAACACACCGAGACGGAAGTCAGACAAGAAAATATGCAAAAGGATTTTTCAAAACTGGTTGACATTTACCGTTATATCCCATAATGCTGACCGTGAATGCACACAACACACGTGTTAAGTCGAATCAGGCCGCTCAGAGAGAGTGGCCGCAAATTTAGATTGAAAACAGATCAGATCACTCACACAGGTCACACAGGTCACACATGTCACACATGTAACACATGTCACACATGTAACACATGTCACACATGTCACACATGTCACACAGGTCACGCGACAACGTGACTCCTACTGACAACAACACAAACAGTTTAACGTCAAATAATCCTAAGTGACAGGACTGTCGAGCTTCCTCATAGCCAGTTCTTTCGACACAGAGGACATTCGATTTCTTCTAGAGAAGAAAATTAATTCTTCAATAGGAGCGACCCTCGACTCGCGAAATCGCCAATGTCCTTTAAATGAAACACGGTTTGCTCTCTGGCGATGAGTTGCCGAACCCTCATCTTATATACAGATAAACATTTACACATCTTTACATCCCAAAAAAATAAATTGAACAATCATGATTATCGATCGCTTGGCTAAAAAGTTAAGTAAATGTTTCCCGCCAACGACGATAACAATGTACAACATAAACGTTGGAACACTATCGGGGATATTGTAATCTAACATCAATTTTTCTAATTTAATTTCAAATGACACAAATAATTAAATTTTTGATATATTTTCAAAATAAACAAATGTCCAGTCCCCAATCTGATCCAGAAAAGAGTCGAATGCCGCGCCGAATTCCAATACGGGTTTCGTGCGGAACAATTTATTTATCAGAAGGACTGGCAACATTTTCGTAAAAGGTACAATTTATGCTATGAGGAGTGATACGTACTTGCCCTGCCAACCATCTGCACCGCTCGCACACCCTTCCTGAATGTTGCCACTGAACCAACAAACAGACACGTTAGCTGTTATTGTTAATGCGGAGTGTTAACATCACCGGGAGCATGTTGCCGTGCACAGGCAATACTGTCACCAGGTTTCACACAAGTCGGCGGTATAGGGGAGGGGAGTTTACTGGGTGTGCTCCGCAGTTATATGTACACATCGAGCATAGAGGATTTGGTAGAGTGTGAGTTTTAGGAACTAGGGGGAGTTATGCTGTATAAACAGAAGCCAGAATGTTTGTGTTTTGGTATGATAGCTGGATCACCCTGGACATCTCCTAACAAAAGTGTTTGCAATGAGAAAAAGAATGAATGACCAAGTTTATTATAAAAAGCGTTTTATACAAACATGCATAATTATTATACTGATTTAAATATATTTTAAAATCAAATAAATGAAAATTAATTGAGAGATCAAATATTGTGAAAGCTTATTTCATTCAATATTATTCGATTCTGATGAAACTTCTGATCGGCTATCGACAGCTTCTTTTTTACAATAGAGTTATATTTCATTATTTTTAATATTCAAATATAAAATTTGGAAATTAATTTCTATGATTATTTTTCAAAAGGTGGGGAAAATTACTTTTTAAGCAATTGCCAAAGGTAGTAAATAAATTTATTGACTTGCATTCAAATGATAATTAAAAAAAAAAAAATTGAAAACAGATACAGCGACATTGACTTTTACACATAAGCAGAGCTGGTGGAATAATATAGATGCCAGAATGAGTTATTAGAAACATTTTGTGACCCTTAAAGGTAACTTATGTGAAAAGGCTGATTGGATTTCATTATCGAAATTATCACGAAAATAGATTTGATATAAGTGATATATTTACATACACACACAGAATACAACATGCATCATGATGTTTAATTTGTGATGCTGGTAAAATACGAGTAATAAATTTTGAATTTCAATTCAGTAAGAAGAATTTTTATTTGTTTTTAAGCAATTTATTTGGAGTCTTTTAAATAAATGATAGTTAGATTTAGCAAAATATCTATTAACTAACGACCTAGATAAATTATTTAAGAAAATGTGTTGAAGCAAAAAAAATCCTATGAGATTGATGAAAATAGTCATTTATCAGTACGACATACATAATATGTAATATAACATTTAATGGCGAACAAAAATCTAGCAGTATTTTACGAAAACCATGAAGCAGTCTCAGATAAAACAATGAACTAGTAATTATTGAAATCGGTCAAATGGGGTTGTTTAATCAATGAGGCAGGTCAAGGAGATGGGCTGTTCGACTGCCTAAACAATGACGCATAAATGATACTGGGGCGTGTGGATGGCATATGACGAGTGGTGAGTTGACAGTTAGATGGTTAATTACGCACAAAAGGGTGATAGCGGTTGTAGACAGTTAATATTTTAAAACATTTGTTCATATGGGTTTCCGTACCCTCCATACAACCTCGGTAGGTGTTCAGACCCTGTTTCACCATTCCCGTCTGCATCATGATCATTCCCACATCTGCAAAAAGCCAGAATACCAACAAAAAAACACAACAGGGAAAGAATATATCCGTCCGCCCTGACCTTCGGGCATAATTTTATTTACAGAATGAATTCAGTCGGAAGTCTGAATTAGCAATGATCTTTTATAAATGGCCGCACATTAAAGGACTGTCGTGTAGGTCTTTGTTAAGAAGCAAAATAAAACACAAAATGGCTCGGGCTGGCTGACAGAAGACTGATGACCAGGGCAATCAGCTCGAGTGAGTCGGTGTGTGAGTCGATTAGCGTCATTGTAATGTTACATTGGGCAAAGGAATAGGAAACACCTTGAAAATTAAACATATATTATTTCTTATAAATAAATTTCTAAATCTCCAACACAACCGTGACCTTTTTATCAACCGGGAAAGTTTATGTGTACTGAAATCCGCAGCGAAGACGGCCGCCTGTTTTGCGACCGGTCTCTCGTTGATATTCAAAACTGAATAAAATATTCTACACACTCTAACTCTGCCTCCCCGTTTCATGTATTATACCCGTGGTGGATTTTAATTTTAGGAAAGTATACCTTTTTACATTGACACTTATAGTGAAATGTACAGTATATAAAAAAAAACTGAGTCAAATGAAAAGAAAACAAACACATTCTATCAAGGAAACAAGTATTCATGCAGTCTCGAAAAAAACATTGTGCGATAGGGGCCTCAGTGTGAAATTAAAATTGTCTCAAGTCATTCCGCGACAATCTGTAAAACAATTCCATACAGTATCATCTATTTCGGTCATGCGAAGGGACACCGCTTCCAAATTCGAGTGTCAGAATACTGGATGACCTCGAGTTCGCTCACTCTTTTCCGGTAGCATGACCAAAACACAAACAAGTAAGTCGACTCAGGTCGGAAACGAGTCAAATACGTCCAAGACGGTAATCTGCATTCGCGTATGAAAAATAGAAAGAGAAAGAAGAAAGAAAAAAGAGACGGGCACAAAGGCTCAGGCGAGTGATGAAAAGGTCAGTAATGAATAAAATATTGCACAGTACAGGGCTACGGATCTATGTCGATAATACAAAGGCATTGGAGTATTTTCAGAGAGTTCAGTTACCTAGATCGCCCCCGATTTTCCTTTGCTGGGCGGCCACTAAAATATTCCCCAACACACAAAAATTACATCACAGCTTCCTCACAATATTGGGTTTTTTAACAAGGCATTTTTTCAAATAACTTGTAAACAACATTGGAAATGTTGTATTAAATGTAAATATATTACTGTCTCCCTCAGTTACTGAACTCAAAAATTTGGCATATTGCATATCGTTGCATTGGCAAAACGAATATTATTCGGTTAATTCAAAGGTACTAACCTAAAACCGCAAACATGAGATTAACCAAATTTTTTCTATACACTAACTGGGAGAGGCATACAATTGGCATATTTTTGCATTAAATTATGTACAGTTTAAAGTAAATTATTCTAATACCTGATTAATCAGACATTCATTATATTTGTCTAAAATCAAACGGAATTAAAAATGTAGGTAATCACAATTGTAAATAATTACTGTAGCATCATCTCGATTAATTTTAGTCTTTATCACTGCATTGTTGTAAAGTTAACAAAAAAAAAGCATACATCACGCAAACCAATAATAAAAATTGAACTTACAGTTTTTACATTTGCATTTCTTAATTAAAGTTTCATCCTTTATGTCCTCGTGACAAGCCTTACAATAAAACCAAGCTCTGAAAATGAACAATGCACAAATGAATTTCGATAGAAATAGTGTTAAGTCGAACATGGATTGTATCAACAAAAAGTTTTGTTAGCTCACCGTTTCACTTCATCAGCAGATTGTGCAATGAAAAATCCTTGTGTGTTAGCCTGTATTTTTGCACCTCTCGGATTAATTGAAATTTTGCTATCATTTCCTTCTTCGCCTCCTTTTATTTCGATAGCGAGAAGTAATAGTTTCAACTTGGTGAAACAAAGTCTGTCAAACAATAAGATTATTAGTATGCATACTTATAAAAAATGGATTTCTCACGTAAAATTTTTGACTATTGTGTGTTCTGGCAGCAAAGTCCAAGATCCTCTGAGATGATGCGTCTCTGTTTTTCGAGCCACGCGTCCAAACCCTACGTTGGCAACACCTTTTCTTCTCTCCTCTCTTCCCTACCCAAGCCACGCCATCCGGGTGACGCCATTATGTATGTCATTGATAACGTTGTTTTTGAACGCGCCTGAAGTGTTACGCGATTGTCGCTACAAAAACAAATCCGTAAACATCGACACGTGTTGACTATTTTTAAAGTAACTAAATTAGCATCTGTGCGTAAACCACTGTAGTGCTTCCAAAGTGACGTGACTTTTAATATATATTATATATATACATATCGTAATAATGCGTGACGTATCATTGGCTTTGCATGAAGACTCCGCGTCGGAAGACGAAACGAACACCGGCCATACGCCAAGCGTGGCGGGTGATTGTTTGGACAGACTGGAGAGCCAGATAGTAAGTTCTTGTTTCAATCGAAACAAGATCAACCGTCCACCTCACGGCCCGAAAGAATCCCCCTCGAGTCGATAGGAGATTCCTTTCGCCTCCCGAAGGAGGCCGCCCCGTTCAATAAACAACAACTGACAGCATTGGTTGGGACTGTGAAGGAGCCGATCGTACCCAATGCAGACCCGGCCAGGATATCGACAATGATCGGCATCCAGCAATGTGGCACATCAGATTGGGCCGAGCTCTGTTACTATGAAATGCAGAAAAAATATGCCGCGACTCCGTTGTTCACCGAGCTGGAAGTGAACGATGAGTCCCGTGGGTACGACCAAGGAGCTCTTACAGCTCAGCTGACGGGGAGGACGCCTTACTCGAGGGCCGGCAGTACGTCATTGAGGGGGGGGGGGGGGGAAATAAGACGGTACCTCTTACACCCGCGGGGCTGTTTCAGTCAATCGAAGGAAAGTTCGGAAGAGACTCTTCCCACCAACCTATAACCGAAGACATTATGCAAATAGTGTGTGGGAAGAGGGCCGAACAGATCCAGCACCGCCGAAACCATCCGGGCCAAGGTGAAGGAGGAACACATCAGGGACAGACTGGCGAAAATCCCCCCCCCAGGTTGCAGGAAAGGCTGGCGACACCTAGACCCTCGCCGTAGAATGATAGGTTGCCCTTTCGGGAGCAAGTCCCGACGCCCAGTGTTAGGAGGGCCAGCAGTGGTAGACCTTCAGCAAGGTACAATCGAAGGCCCCCCTACAAAAAAAAAAAAACAGGGAATTGCACAAAAGAATCTTCGAGGGGGGCGCCGCCCCAGATGACGCCAAACCCTTCAAAGGGGGGTTGTCTGCTACACCTTGTGGAAGCTTGGAAGGCAGAAGGAGCCCTCTTACCCATTCTGAGAACGTTAGGGGGGGGGGCGCATTCCATTCACTCTGAAGCCGCCCTTCTCCCTCAGAAACCACAGCTACTGCGGGAATTCCAGACGCAGGTAACAGGCAAGATTCAGGCCCAAGTAACTGTGTTAAAGGAACTGTAAATCTTGGGAGCAGCAGACGGAACGCCCAGCTACCTCTCGAAGTTATTTTTAGTCAGGAAACGGATGGCGGAGAACGACCAATCTTCTACTTGAAGATGTTGAATGGTTTTCTTTTTGGATCCCAGACCTTTCAAGCTCCCTCCAGAGGAACCACTGAATGATAAAGATAGACCTGCATCAGGCATACCTCCATCTTCCTATAGTGAAGCGACATCGGCAACTCCTCCGCCCTGCTTCAGAGACGAGCTGATCCGGTTCACAACCCTCACCTTCGGTCTATCAGCGGCTCCACGAATGTTCACATTACTGACGAATTGGGTAGCTGAAAAACTTCAGGACCGAGATATTCGGAGGATTACGTACCTGGACGACTTCTTGATTGCAAATCAATCCAAAACAGTCCTAACCTTTCAAGCGTTACAGATCGTAGGGTTTCTAAAAAAAGCTAGGTTGGACAGTAAACTTCAAGAAGTCAATCCCTGTACCCTGCCAGAAACTGGAATTCCTGGGGATCGAGTGGGGCACTTACACCAAGAGCATATCCCGCGAAAAGTGCACACCTCTCCGCAACGCAGTGCAAGAGATGACACAGAAGCAGGAATGGTCCCTCAAATCAGCTCAACGCCTGCTAGGCAGACTAAACTTCATATTCTTCGTCACTCCCCGAGGACGGCTGCATTGCCGTCACCTGCAACGACACATCCGCCAATTGCGCCATCTGCCGCCTCACCTTAGGGTTGCGATTCTAGGTCCAGCCTCACCTCTACCTCCGAGAAGGCTTGGCGTACTCCACAATTGGGGTGCACAAGTCAGCCATAACAACCTTCTGCAAACCAGTGGGCGGCGTGGACATTAGCGGAAACGCCCTGGTGAGGCGTGTACTCCGAGCCATATCCCTAGCCAGAGTAAAGACCCCGAAAGCCTCTATATGGGATGTCAGGAGGAAGTCCGTCACTTGAAGGCAACCACTCCACCTACATCCAGCCTATATGAAGTGTCTTGTAGGACGGCAACATTGCTACTAATGACGTCGGTTAGACAAGTTCATGAAGATCAAGACATTGCTCAGATATTCAGACAGCGGGCTTAGAGAGGAACGGAACCAGATAACTCTATGGCCAGCGTTCGGGTCAACTACCCATCAGCAATCGGGTTGGCACATTAGGAAAGGAGACACCCAAAATATAGCCCCAATATATTGGCTTCGCCAACTGGTTAAAGCCTCGGAAGGAAGTCGAAAGAAAGGCGGAGACCTCCAAGAACTATTTTTTATAGCTATGGGGCCCGATAAGCTGCCCTCCAGGACAGCCATATACGAGAGGTAATAACTGGCGAGAGTGATCACATCCGACGGAAGGCCTTATCACTAACCCTTTCCAACCAGTCTAGATGGCCACAAGATCGTACCCGGACCATCAGCTGAAGACTGGTTAAGATCTCATATTGATGACATAACTCTTCCCCCACGAGCCACCAGGTGATAACAAACATTCACTCAGAGGATCTTGGACATTGCTGCCAGAACACACAATATAGGAGTTTTACCTACCAATAAAACTCTTATTGTGTTTCCAGCAATGTCCAAGATCCAGGTAACCCCTACCTGGTGCACCTTGAGTGACAATGACATACATAACGGCGTCACCCGGATGGCGTGGCTTGGGTAGAGAAGAGAAGGGAGAAGAAAAGGTGTTGCCAACGTAGGGTTTGGACGCGTAGCTCGAAAAACAGAGACGCATCATCTCAGAGGATCTTGGACATTGCTGGAAACACAATAAGAGTTTTATTGGTAGGTAAAACTCCTATATTATTGACCGTCTAAAATTGATGAGAAGTAAAATAAAATCGTTAAAAAGACGTATAAACAAAAGGATACTATAAAGCATATATTCCAGAAAATGATTGCATGCATTAATAGTATATTGAAGTAAATTCACAAAAGGCAAATGACTTTAAAAAGGGCCAGCGATTGGCAACTAAAATATCGATTCAATATTTAACTAAATTTTTGTATTTATTGCTTCAATTGTTAATCTTTAAAAGGAATATTATGTGCATATTACTTGAAAATGAGCTGCTGTGCCAAATAATAATCAAGAAAACTTACATAGTTGGCAATAAAAAAGCTGGAGATCAATGAACAATTGATGTTAAAATATTACATGGTCAATGAAAGAAATATACAATGTTTAGAAATCTCTGAAAAATCATTGTAAAATAATTGGATATTTTTAAATCGCTTTGTGATATTATATATTTGGAAAAATCGATATATACTATAAAAATATGCAAACATCTTTTATATGTTTGTTATTTTCGTAAATCTATTACAATCAATCAACTAGGAACTATCACTTCAAGTGTTCAGATTCTATAAAATTTATTTGATTACAAATCCACAAGGTTACAATTAAAAATAATTGCCAACCACTGGCCGGATTGAACGTATGAACTGCGGCAGTCATAAATCTTGAAAATTTCGAAAAATCATTTCATTTACCTAAGGGAAGTTAATTTTGAATGGGAACATTTATAACATCAATAAATAAATTGTATTCAAATTTCTGACTCTTTAATTCTTAGTAAAGGTGGCACCGTTCACAATTTAACTGCTATCTGTTATACTCGATCTATGTCACCATTAATCGATAGAACATTTCAGATGTCCACGATTATTCTAAATTTATAAAGTTTATACATGAAATGGTTTCACTGCAGATTGCTAAGCTCTGAAGTGATTACACGCTTCTGTCGGCAATGACAAGAAATAAACTAAATATAAATAAATGATGAAGGAGACTCAAAAAAATCTAACGCCAGCACTTCTTAGACACTTCATGAAGATGATAAGTTTCAGTATATAAGTCGTGCTTTAAGTTCGAGTACAATAGATAGAATTTCAGCCACACTCAGAATTACTGTCACAGATATACAATAACACAATGATTATGTAATCTATAGTTATATTGTAGCTATCAATGGTGATTCACTTGAATTAAATTCTATAATATAAAACCTTAGCTTCAATTTTCAAATTGTCTACAATTATTTTTTTAATATTAAAAATAGTACTGCAATTAATTAAAACTATTGATAATACCATAAAAAAAATGTCAAATATCTTTGTGAACTTGTAAGGCGACACTATTTTACTTTTAATTGAAAAAAAATAAGCGAAAAAGAAAATCATAACACCGTGACTTAAGCTGAGATAATGGCAAAAAATTTAGTGTCTCAAAGGTACTGTTGTAAAATAATTTAATCAAAATAAAGAAATTGAAGCAGCTTTGATTGATGCTCTCTAATTTTTCATAAGCTTCTAAATGTTACAAATAAGAGTTAGTAAAAAAAAAAAACTAGTTCAGTAGAAAATAGATCTTAGTAAACTACACTAGATCATTTCAAAAATTTTAATTGGTATCCAAGAAACTATTGTATTATTTTTTTTTCGTAACAAAAATAAAATTAAACAATGTATACACATTATATTAAGATTTATGACGATGTAGATTTAGAAAAAGGCTCACACGACATTACAGTAGCGGGATGCGAAGCGGGTGCTATTGTGCGTACGCTCACAAGGTTGTTGTGTAAGATGTAAAGTAAGGTGCCTTGCATGTACGTCCATCGAAAACGAATAGTAACTCACAACAGATAATCTACTAGGCATGACAGAACACAGCTAAAACCCTGTGGAAG